>CM055764.1:8750190-8857690 GCA_029465975.1 Dallia pectoralis | reverse complement strand
GCCAACATGCAGTAGTCTGTCCCCTGGGTAAACATGCAGTAGTCTGTCCTCTGGGTCAACATGCAGTAGTCTGTCCACTGGGTCAACATGCAGTAGTCTGTCCCCTGGGCCAACATGCAGTAGTCTGTCCTCTGGGTCAACATGCAGTAGTCTGTCCACTGGGTCAACATGCAGTAGTCTGTCCCCTGGGCCAACATGCGGTAGTCTGTCCCCTGGGTCAACATGCAGTAGTCTGTCCCCTGGGTCAACATGCGGTAGTCTGTCCTCTGGGTCAACATGCAGTAGTCTGTCCCCTGGGTCAACATGCAGTAGTCTGTCCTCTGGGTCAACATGCAGTAGTCTGTCCTCTGGGTCAACATGCAGTAGTCTGTCCTCTGGGTCAACATGCAGTAGTCTGTCCCCTGGAACCTGGGCCAACATGCAGTAGTCTTTCTCTCTGTCTGTCTGTCTGTCTGTCTGTCTCCTCTCTCTCCCTCCTCTCTTGGTCTCTTTCCCACTCAGGTAATACGGCCCACTGTACCAGGTCTCAGTTCAGTCGTTGTACAAGTGCTTCAACACTTACATTAGAAGTGAATTCATCCAGCTATAGGCAGAATGGAATGAAGAAGCTGAATTGATAGAGCAAACTGACTCCCTGGCTGGCTTCAGGTTCTGACCGCAGCCTCTTAAACAGATGGCTCATTGTTTTCCACTGACTGCCTTGGTACACTTAATTAAAGCTAAATTGCGCTGATGCCCCAACAAGGCTGGACCACAGACCTCATCATCCACTAAGGATCCAGCTTCCTCTAATTCTACTTGGAGGATGTCTGGATTCTGTCTTTTATCAACGTGTTCACGACACGTTGGTCGGCAGGCTCACACAATCACCCAGAAACACACGTGAACACACGCTCGAACAGTCCCCCGTACCCTGTACATGCCAATAAATTGATTTAGCGGGGACAGAGTGAAACAGTTACTCTTACAGTTCAGGGTCAGGCAAAAATAATCAATATTCATCCCGTAATCATAACCTATGTAAGTAACCATGTGACTCTGTAACAGAACTTAGTACATAATAGTCTTACAAAAAATGTCCCTGAAAACCTTTGCGAGCCGCTTTTCTCTATCAAGTTAGCACCTGTCTACATCGGTTTGTACACATTTCTACATCGGTTACGTTTCTGCCTGTTCGTCTGTATGTTTTACTTGTCTTGTTGGCGCTCTCCTTTTCACCTCCTTTGTTGTCTATATCTCCTAGGACAGACAATCAGAGTCCGGCTGTCAGGTATTACTTTCCAGTCGTGGACCGGCTTGAGTCGGCCCTGTTTGCGGTCAGTGAATTTAATTATTGTAAAGTGATCAGATACGGCGCGCCATAGGTCACAGAGATAACATTTGTCAGGCCACCTGCTGTTAGAGTCGACTTCCTGGCGGAGAACTCTCCTCTGACACCGTATCGATGGGGGGACGCGCGGCCGTTTGTGTAGCCGCGGTCGGGAGGAGAATTAACATGTCGTTCCGTCAAACTCAAACAGCGGGATACGATTACTGGCGCTGTTACAGCGACACGCACGCACGCAGACTGCCCCCAGACGACACTGTCCTGTCTGACGGCCTGTGGTAAAATGGCCAGTTAAGCCACGGCCTGTGTTGCCTAGCCGCCTGGCCATTGGCTAGCGCGCCGCTGTCAGTACCGAGCGCTTATTAAAATGGACATTAACGAGACCGCGTACCGGCCGAAAGTCTCGTGAATTGGCGACGTGAGGTGTCGAGGTGATTCCTTGTAACAAGGCAGGCCGATGTGATCTCAGCGGAGGGCTTATTTTACGGACGCTCTGCGGTCGGGTGTAGGGCGTCGCTCCGAGACACGGAGGACCAACACAAACCCGCTAAAGCCCCCAGAGATAACCCAGCTTGGATGCATTACCCGCCGGTATCCCTTTACGCTCCGTCACGTAGAGACGGAGCTTCGACGCGAAGGAACCCACGGCTCGTTGTCTTGAGAGCAGTGACCGTCGGAATTTTAATTGTCTGAGACAAAGGGAGGTTTTAATTTTTCCTCAGCCCATCTATCTTGCGTTCGAGAGCCCTGTTTTCCTTTACCCCGACTTCCATGAAACAGTAAAAAACAGCCTGGCCGTAAGTCATCGATATCGTTTGAAGAGCCGCAGGAGCCCGTAAATTTCACGGGCACCTTTGGGAACCGGGCGGTGGGAGCCGACGCGGCCGTACCTCCATTTCATAGTCACAGTGATTTGTGGTCGTCTGCGTCGCGGTTACCGAAGCACAGTAAATCCTAGAGCCTGGACAGCCATCATTAAGGGGGCGTCGTGTGAAGGAGAGCTACTTCTCACGGGCTGCTAACGCGCTGCGGTCGTTTCACCGCACTGATATTTCAGGGGAACCGTCGTGTCCTCAGTTTCTCCACTCCTCCAACTTAATCTCCCCCCGACTCCCCAGACGGTCCCACCCCCGGTCTGACCGGCCAGCCTCTCTGTCAGTTCACCCACGCCGCTGTCTGGCTGTGTGTCTGTCTGCTGGGCCTTCAGCCACTACCGTTGTGGAGATCGGGTTGTCCTACCGACAAGACTCATCCTGTTAAACTATTGTGGTTTTGTAACAAATACACGAGTTCTAATGCTTGGAGGGACAGGGAAAGATCAGTGGAGGTACCAAACTACGTTACTGTTTCACAAAGTGAAGCGACAAGTATAAGGACAGGGAGGAGAGACGGGTAAAGCGGGATGAAATGCTCTGGTTTCTCTTTCTTTCACCCACTCTCACCCTCTTTTCCATAGACACCTGTGCCAGTGTAATGTTTCAGCGGGTCCCGGAAAAATAAACGCATAACTCCAATCTCTTAATCCGAGCGGCTCCACGGAGCGTGGTCACATGATACGGTCAGGGGTGGTTGATGATGCCTGTGCGTCGGTGGGATGAGGGGCGGGGGGGACCGGCGGCTTAATCTTTTTTAATTCAAATCAAGGAGGTCCCTGGCGAGGCGCTGGGATGATACCCTATCCGCTGCAATCAGACTGACCTCCACTCTGAGCAGTGCTCTAAATGATTAATGGAGCTGCCTCCTCGCCGCGTCGCCATGGCAACGGGGAACACGATAGCCCTCAGGAATTTGCTGTTCGACCCAAAGTGAGTGTGCGTGTGTGTGTTTTTCTGCCAGGATAGAGCCTGGTGGGTGGGTATTGTGGAGAGAGGGTGCTCCGTGGTGGGTTGGCATGGTGAGGGGGGTGACTAGCGAGAATCGTTTACCTCAAAACGAGGTGAGCCGGGCTTGGCGGATGGTAGACGCATTTATTGTGAGATTTAGGTTTGGCTGATGCATTGTGGGATAGGTAGTGTAGCGTGAGGTAGTGATAAACGATGGATGGGCAGGGAGCAGCCTTGGCTAACGAAGCTCTGAGGCCGTCACGGACACTGAGACTGGTGGGGCATTAAACTGAACAAGAACAATATATTAGCTATGGGTACACTTATATTAACGTAGGCAATACCTTTTTACCAGCCAAAACCTGAGTGGTTATGTGCGGCCAATGTGTGTCCATATTGGTCGCGCACAACTTGAGTAACAAATGTTTTTGAGACAATAACGGAAAAATATCCTACATGCATCGAGTCATAATTATTCAGAGCACTTGTTTTTTTTTATTTTAAAGTAATCTAAAAAGTAATTAAATATTTGATTTCAAAATCAATCAATTCAAATCAATCTGTCAAAATCTAGACTATATTAATAACAATTAAAGGTTTATTTTGGCCGGAGGTTCAGGTTAGAAAAATAACCATATCTATGATTTGTGGCCTCATGGCGCAATAGTGAGCACTATTACAAGAGTCCACTTCACATAGAGAGATTAGTTTTCTTACTGGACAAACGATGAATACCTAAAGAGGTAAGTTACCTTGTCCCAAATGAAGGTCAATTACTGTAGCTTAGCATAAAGTCAAAACAAATACAGAAGCAGCAGCTAATTCTGTGTAGACTAGCTAGTGTCCACATCGCGTCCATTGTTTGCGCCCCGTGTGGATGAGCTCATAGTGTCAAGCTCCGTTTAATTGTCAGCCGGGTCTTAAATAGCCGGTCAGTCTCTGTCCATTTCTCCAGACAGCCACTGATGAGGAAATCTATGTTAACAAGATGGGACCTCTCGTGCTCAAGTGCCCTAGTGTCAGTTTTAGAGGCAAGCAGGGGATTGCTACTTACGGCCCCATTGATCTGAGTGAATGGGTTATCGGACTTGGGTCTTTGTCTATTGGCAGGAGAGAGCCAACTGCAGTGTCAATAGCGGCCCTGTTTAGGACAGAGCGCAGTGGCCGGCAAAGTCATCAGGTACAGTTACATTCAATACTTTCAGCAGGTTATGTCTCCTTTGGGTTCCAAACTGGCAGGAGGCAGTGCTCCTCTAACATCCAGATTATCAGTCAGCCTAGTTCACATGGAGGTTTAAGCTACAGGACTTCCTGTCAGCCTAGGTCACATGGAGGATTAAGCTACAGGACTTCCTGTCATCCTAGGTCACATGGAGGTTTAAGCTACAGGACTTCCTGTCAGCCTAGGTCACATGGAGGTTTAAGCTACAGGACTTCCTGTCAGCCTAGGTCACATGGAGGTTTATGCTACAAGACTTCCTGTCAGCCTCGGTCACATGGAGGTTTAAGCTACAGGACATCCAGTCAGCCTAGGTCACATGGAGGTTTAAGCTACAGGACATCCAGTCAGCCTAGTTCACATGGAGGTTTAAGCTACAGGACATCCAGTCAGCCTAGTTCACATGGAGGTTTAAGCTACAGGACTTCCTGTCAGCCTAGGTCACATGGAGGTTTAAGCTACAGTACTTCCTGTCAGCCTAGTTCACATGGAGGTTTAAGCTACAGGACTTCCTGTCAGCCTAGTTCACATGGAGGTTTAAGCTAAAGGACATCCAGTCAGCCTAGGTCACATGGAGGTTTAAATATCTAGACTTCCAGTCAGCCATTTGTAGTATTGGTTCACATTTTTTTCCTATCAAGTCATAGAAGAGAATGCATGCGTTGTGAAGATTGTACATAATTATACATAGCGTTCATGTATACAGTGACAACGCGAGTGATCACGTAAGTATCTCAAAGCTTTTGACTGGTACTGTACATTTTATTAAAGTTTGTGTGTGCGTCAGTGGGTATCTGGTATCAGACCCATTGTTGCAGTTGAAGGATGAATCAACTACTTGGCTTTCACAGGAAACCACACAGACAGCTCACTGAAAACTCTCAGTACTGTCCAGGCTGTGGATAAAATTACCATCCTGTGTGTGTATGCGTGTGTGTGTGTGTGTGTGTGTGTGTGTGTCTGTGTGCTCTAGTATCGAAATACAATTGTTTTTTTAGTCATGATATCCCGTTCAGGTAATTGAATATTTGCTTTCCCCACAACATCATGTACCTCCACTACCCTCCCACCACTACTCTGTTTAACGCAGTTTTTTTTCTGGTGTCGGGAAAGCAACAAAAAAATTCCTCTCTTGTGTACACACGATTCGCATTGTGTGGTGTACGTGGTGTTGATGAAGATGATGTATATAAGAGCAAACAAACAGATATGGGGTGAAATGAAAAAGGAAACTGACCAAACTTATTCTGAGTCAACAACGTCAGCTTTCTCAAAGTGTGTCAGGGCGAGAAAAACTGAATAACCCAAGCTTATGTGCATGTTTATTCAGTGTGTGTGTGTGTGTGTGTGTGTGTGTGTGTGTGTGTGTGTGGCGATTGACAGTCTCTGCAGGGATATCAGTGACAAAGTGACAGTCATATAAACCCAGTCTGACCCGGTCCAGTCTGGCCCCTGGGTCCCAAACACCCCAGACTCGGTATTCCCCACTTTCTTTGTTCCAACACCGGTGATCATGAATCTGGCTCAAACCCAGCCTAGATTACATGCTTAATGATCGGGTCGGTACATCCTTTTGTTTAATACAACTCGGTTCCATCCCCACCATCAGATCCCAGTTCTGGAACTGAACCGGTCCCACCTGAATTGGTACGATCGTTCCGTAAGCAGTTGAGCTCAGTCGGACCACTTCCCGTGCGGTTCTGGTCTCAGATGAGTCACCAGAGTGCCGTCTGTGGCCTTTGCCCCGGGCCGGGCCGGGCCACTACTCTGGTTGCGCTGACATCTAATTAGACAAGCAGATGGGCGCGTTTCCGTCTTCCCAGGGCACTGTGTTGACTCCCGTAAACAAAGAAGCCAAGGATGGAAACGAAGACAAGTACCCGGCCGGACGTCACCACCGCAGTGGCAGAAATATTAAATGGAAGAGACATATAGAAGCGGGAGGCCCGTTGGGGGCGGAGAGAAGGGTTGGGGTGGGGGGGCGTGGCTGGATGTCGAGCACTAAGCCAATTAGCCATAGTGGACAAAACAGAGTGGTTTATTAGAGGTAAACACAGCCAGTGGATGTTTATAGAGAACAGCCAGAGAGATGGGGACCAGGAGGGCTCTGGGAGGTGTCGCCGTTTACCGTCACGCTCGACCTCCAGGAAGCCGCCGCCGCACTGTCATAAAGGTGGACGGCGTGATTGGCCCCGTCTGCCCGTGATCAGTTCCCCCGCACGATCAACCCCTGTGACGCGACGGCCAGAAGCGGCGTCGCATTCTGTTGGCTCGTTTTTGCTAGCTCCAAGTTTGGACGATGAGTTCCTTCCTCTGTCAATCTCTCTCTTTTGTGTCTCTGTCCTCCACCGGCCAAGGTCTCCGGGCTTTGGCTTATATCAGTCATACAGAGTACAGCTGCGATCGTTCTCGTCCCGTCCTCCGGAGTTCACCCCACGGCCCGGCGGACGCCTGGGTGTGAGATGTCTGACAGGACGAATGAAACGCGGAGGCATCGCGGGCCCAGAGTAATCGGGTTACATGATTAATGAGAGGGGGAAATGGGGTCATGTTGTATTAAGAAAATGTGTGTTTAAACCCAAAACCGGCGCATATCAGCGGCCTAATGCATCAGCTATCGACTGGACACCCGAGAGCGGGGCTGGTGGCTGTTAGCCGGGTCCCAGCGGTGAGCAGGGCACATCGATCCCGCCTCTCCCTTTCACCCACGTCCACTCTCTCTTTCTCCTTCAAACCTCCCCTCCCCCACTCCCTCCCTCCCCCGCCTCCCTCCTTCCCTCACCATGACGGTTAACTCAACAACCGCCATGGCGAGTGAAGCACAATAACCTCTGTGTTCCCGGCTCCAGGGTTCATTTCTGGCACTGGCATGATTGCCGAACACTCAATCCTTCTGAACCCCAGCACTAGATGGATATTTAATCCGTGTGGCTTGTTGAGGGTGCCGAGGTGCCGCGCTGACTGTGAGAGATGGGTTATGGGACGTTTGACGTACCAGGCGTTAGCCAGGCTCTCCCCGGTGATGGGAGACTGTAATTCGGTATTTCGCTGAAGTGTTTCTGAAATATTCTGTTAACAAAGTAATATACTTTATGAAAATACCGTACATTCGACACACAGCTGGCCTCACATTGTTTTCAAGACTTAACGAAGTGAAGTTTAAGAATGTCAATTTGTATTTGAAAGTATTTTTAAATTGGAAATGCAGGAATGTGTTATTCAAAACTAGTTTGAAATCGATTGTCACTTCAAATGTGTACAATTTGAAGTATTTAATCGATAAATATAACTTTTTTATGTATTTGAAAATATTTTTCAAATAACGGATTGAAAATATTGAAAATATTTGTCAAATAACTAAAAAGTAATTGTTTGAAAGAACATACATCAACATTGGTTGACATGTAGCCATAGGTCTCGTTTGACGTCGTTTAAAATATGCAGTCCATCTTTAGCGTCTCAGTAAATAGGACAACATGTTTCATTAATAAACATCTGTTTCAGAAAACTTGTTGACAACGAACATCAATCTAGTTGACTAATTTGTGGTGAATTCTCTGTGGTGGGAACTCATTGATGTCTGCAGTTAGTGGAGCCTGATCTTATAAATGGTTTTGCTCCACACGCGTTTACGTGACGATTGAAGACTGAGGTAATCTTGTATGTTTTTTTACTGCTCAGTCAGATGCTTGTGAACTGCTTGTTGCAGGTTTTTGACAAGCGTTTTATTGTACTGGATAGAGCAAACAAATGTTTAGTCAGTCCTACTGTTGTATGGAATTTATTTATCCTGCCATGAGACGTTTGGTTCATTAAACTCAATCTGTGGCAACATTAAATGGGGGAGAAGATGTCCACATTTTTACCAAGGAGATACTTCTCATGCTGGGATATTTGGTGACAGGCAGTGTGTCAAGCTTTTTTAACCCACATTGAGAACCGATAAAAAAGTTAATTTTGTGACAGTAGCCAATGGAATCCAAATGATCAAATTTAAGAAATACTATGCAAATGTCAACTTGTGATATTAGGAAAGATTTGGAAATGGCTGGTTGTATGCAGAAATAACAAGTATTTTCTGAAGTGAATTGGTTGGTGTCCCTTTGGATGATGCTTGGTTGGAGTGGGTGGAGTGACACCTCAGACAGGGCCACAGTGTCACTAGACCCCCCTGTCTCTGCCACATGGTTTTACGTTACTATATTACTGTGCCAGGAAGTGGGTTCAGTTCCCCTTTCGTTTTGTAAATCTAAGGACTGCTCTTTCTAAATCTTCCTCGTGTCCTGTCCCGTTTAAACCCAGGAGGACATGAGCCTTTGGACCGGCACCTCAGAACCACCAAGCCCCAATGACTCGTAGCTGTCCTCTTGGTTGTGTTGCAGATCAAGTAGTCCGGTCATGCATTTAACTAAAGACTCCGGACACAGCCAACATGCATTTATTATTTATTAAAAACTGTACTTTTAAAGTGCCCAGCCGGAAGATGACTGGCAACCGTTCCGAGCCTGGTTCCTCTCTAGGTATCTCTAGTTTCAACTCTTTAAGGAAGTTTTTCCTAGCCGCTGTTCATCAACCCTGTTGTTGTTGTTTGCTCTTTGGATATTCAAGCTGGGTGTTTTGTGACACTTTGTGACAAATGCTGATGTTTAAAAATGGTTTAAAAATACATTTAATTGATTTATTGATTTGAATTGACCTTCTTAGCCTCTGGTAGGCGATTTGTACTAAGCTAACATATGAAATGGTTAAAAGACGAGGATACCATTGATTATTTAACAATTAAATAGATTTTCCACATAAAATCAAAGGGGTTCATAGTTCTTAATTTTTATGCCCATTTTAACTGCAGTGGTACTTATCTGACAATGCATCAAACATCTTCAACAGCAACTAAATTCATACATATTATTACATTAATAAATATGAATATGTAGACTCACAGGAGTCAGACGGGAACAGTGAAAACAGTGAGCTGGGCATCTATTATGCTATGAGATCTACATCATGGTCAGATACACCAACAGGTGACAGGTCTTTCTCATTTATCTTTCTTATCCGAGGTTTTCTCGTTGGTGGCCTGATTCATGTCGGATAAGAGTAATCATCAGATTTAGTGGCGACTCCAATAATACCTGTTATGTGAATGGATCTAGAATACGTACAACTCGACATCCTAATTTGGACGTTTGATTTAGAAACGTTGTGAATCAATCATTTTTTACAGCTTGCGTTGTCTTTGCTAACACTTTCAATTGAGAGTGCTAAAAAAAATTTGTAGATGCTCTACAGATTATCCAACAACACATTACCCAACTATTTTATAACTCCCAGTCTAATATTAACCCTTACCCTAACCCTTACCCCACACCTGTTTCTAAACCTAGCCTCACCTCTCACCCTAGCAAGCATTTGTTATCAAGCATTTGCTTATCAACAGATAGTTTGTTGAAAGCTTGTTGAAAGTATTTGTATCTAGTATTTCTAGTATATTTATACACCCACAACAATATTTATACACCCTTCTCATTGGCTGTTTTTGAGAAGATCAAAACTACAACATATCATGGGTTAAATGTAAATGACTGACAACAATACGTATTTTTACGAGGATGGAAAGGTGATCCAACAGTCAACAGTCACCTGGAGTTGTTTTGAGCTTCAAACACGAACCTTCATCAATCAAAATTTGTCATGAAATATTCAACAAGGATAAAACAAGACAACAGCTGTGCACAGGGAAGTGAATGAAAACAAGTCTAAAGAAAAGGAAATAATACCATTTAAACAGTTTGAGTAACTTCATTTCATTTTGTGTACTATGGTTACTATATTATGTACCAAACATTTGCCCATTTCACATGACAGTTTAGAGAGGGAAATAGTTCATGTTTTGCATTTACTGGTACTTTTTTAACTTTTCCACACATATTTTTCTCTGCTGTCAAACAAATAAAAGCCATGTTGAACTTTAGGAAAGGAAAGACTCAGTTTTTCCAGAGCAGGCTTTACAAAAAGGCTCTTTGAAGGATATGTGATGATCTTTGTTTGTGTGGGAATCTGTTCCGCTGGCCAGAGTGACAGTATTAAGGCAAATACAGAAAACTGCAGTGTCCCAAAAACAACTAATTTTTTCCAATTTCTGAATCTGTATTTGGAGGGAGGATGTCATGCTTTCATTTGAGTTGTCCTGTTCTCAAACATTGTTGGCGTTATATAGATTATTTGTACTGTATATGTGCTGTGTATATCTGGCTGTGTAAACCTGACTGTGTCTGACTGTGCCTGACTGTCTCTGGCTGTGTCTGGCTGTGTAAACCTGACTGTGTCTGGCTGTGTATACCTGACTGTCTCTGGCTGTGTCTGGCTGTGTATACCTGACTGTGTCTGACTGTGTCTGGCTGTGTATACCTGGCTGTGTATACCTGACTGTGTCTGGCTGTGTATACCTGACTGTCTCTGGCTGTGTCTGGCTGTGTATACCTGACTGTCTCTGGCTGTGTCTGGCTGTGTATACCTGACTGTCTCTGGCTGTCTCTGGCTGTGTATACCTGACTGTCTCTGGCTGTGTCTGGCTATGTATACCTGACTGTCTCTGGCTGTGTCTGGTGCCAAATTACATGGTTTACCGGCAAATAATTTTGAATAGCACAAACAAATGCTGTGTGATACCTGCTAGTATGTTTCAGCGTTTACCAGAATGTGCTAGTGATGGTAAGCTATCTATCTTGAGGTACTAGTAAGCTGAATATGCCAATTAATTATTTCCTGGATTTAGCTATTTCATAATCAAATATTCACATTGTTCAATATAGTGGCATTAGTATATTGTATATTCTGTATGTTAGTGAAAAATGCCTTTTACCATTACTGATATTTTGAATGAAGTAAAGAGTTAAATTGTGTAGAGTCTAAAATGTTTGGAAAATATGCTAATGATTTTCTCAAAACAAAATTGCTCCGTGCCAAAAGGTTTTTGTATTTCCCCTCCATTTAAAGCCTGTATTACTGTACATAAGCCGAGGGCCTAAACAAAAAGTGATATACACAAAAAACATAATTCAATACTACAATGACTGCATGCAAATCATTGAAAATGTCTTACATATTCTAAACAAAATTAGCTTTGTTTGCATTGTGTTATTTACTTTGTAAAATAAAATTTATTTTTTTATTGATGGAATGAAGAGCTACATATAATTTGATAAAGTATCCTGTAATAATCAATGAAAGTCGTCAATGCTAATCAACTAGTTGTATTAGTAGCACTGCAGATGCTTTTCAATTGGGATATCTTGCTTGTGTTTTAAATGAAAGTATGTGTATTTAAGAAAATGAAAATCAAATTAAATAAAAATAATCATAAATTAAACACAGAATGCCATGTACTATATACTATTAGTATGTACTCAAAGGGCACGGGCATTTATTTGATGAATATTCAAGTAATACATTAATGATTCAATATGATATGGGAATAAACAACGTTTATTTTTAATCTCATTTGATCAAATACTCAGATTTGTTCAACCTGTCTGACCTTGTGATGGAGTTTATTGTTATAGTCTTAGATTCATGACTTTGTGTGGACAGCATTCTAGTGTATCAGATGATGTACGGATCAACAGAGGACAGAAAGAGCATGGAGAAGATCCGGTCGTCACATTTTTCCCTCTGTTGTCATCAGTCATGGAGGTCAGAGGTCCCGCGATTCATCAAAACTCTCTCTGCTCTGTGAGATACACAACTGTGTCTCTTAGGATTACCAAGAGCTGGAGATGGCCCCGTCTGTGTATATCTTCCAGCCCACAGGGTTACATTAAACTCCCCATTTCCAGCCTAGTGTGAACTAATCAGCCATTCCATTTGAGTGACTTTACCCTGTCCTCCATTTCTTTCTCCGCTGTCACGACGGGCCTCGCATGGGCCCGGCCTGAGCTTCTTGCCGGTTACATTAGCGGGTGTTTGGACATCTGGGGGGCTTGGCTCGATGAGAAGACCTGTCAACGTGGCTTTTGTAAATCGAGAGTTTGTCCAAACACTCGAACACGCGGTAATAAAAACAAGCCCCTGTTCCTTGCATTAGCTCTGCATTAGCGGAGAGAGAGATGGGTCTCAGAGATGCATGGCGTAGCCCTGTCACCATTAAAGTGAATACCCCTGTTACCATTAAAGGGACGTCTTCGGGAATAATTAGTCGGCTGGCTGGCCGACGCTTCCTCTTCTCACCGCCGTCGAAAGGAGAATAATTGTCCCCCTCGACTTTGTGTCAGTAGAATTTGAAGCTATTGACTTTTATAGGAGATTGCATGCAGTTGGTGTTGGTGCTTATTATTTCAGGTTGAACTTTTTTAATGAAGTGCGTTTCATTATAAGCTCGGTCAAACAGTCACGAGCATGAATATATACATTGGTGATCTGTAGTTAGGGCGGGATAGGTTACTTTATTAATGTAATCCTAAATCTCTAACGTAATGTGATTACAGATGGATTATTTATTTTCATTAGGTATTACTTTTACTTTAAGTAGCATCAGATGACCGAACTCAGTAATATCCATTTATTATGGGAAAATAAATTGGTGATCAGAAGTTCAATGTTTTTAAGGAAATATAAAGATAATATTAACTGTATATCAATAGAATATGGTAAAATAAAAATATCCTAACAAGCGATGATAATAAATCGACTCCATTTGATTGTAGGCCGCAGCGACCACTGGAAGCTTTGATGCCCTCTAAGTTTCAGAGGAAAGGATAAATTAGTAGAGTTTAGCTTTCAGCCAAAATAATGGTCCTTATGGGAGACATAAATAGTCCGAGAAATATAAGAGGCGAAACCTCTGGTGTCAGACGCTTTATAATGGGCCTGTGTGCCTGTGTGTGTTCAGGTCCAATGGCCAGCACGGGTTTTATAGATTGGTCATGGGCGCAAGTTCGGTTCTGGGAACGACATCTATTAAAATCCACCAAAAAGCATGGCGATTTTTTGTGTTGCAAGCATGGAAAATTAAATGACCTCATTTCCTTCGCATAACGTTGGGTCAGGATTTTTTGTTTGAATTAAGGGAAACGTTGAAGTAGATTAAATCATTTATTTATATAGGGAAAATACGGTTTTCCAGGGGTGACCGAAACTGCGTAGGTTCTTGAACACACTGTAATCCATTTATACAGTTGATTAAAATGTTTGAAGCGAGGCTTGGGATGTAACTTAAGGCGACTATATTAGATTGGTGTTCCACATTGCATTTGAGTGCTATATTATGTTGTAGTTCTACTTGGCTTTGTGCTACTCAAAGAAAGGGTTGACCCATATAACCTAAGTTCCCAAATCAGTAATAGAGACATATGACAGTAATTATGTGGTCGATGGAGGCACTGTCACTCCTAATTAGATGAGCTAGTGACAGTCTTCAATAGAGTCGGCCCTCTTCAATGCTGGTAAACACTGATAACTCGCAAACCCGTTGAACACGTAAAGGTGTTTATGAGGGTTGTCCGTCACGCCAATATGAGAGATTTGGGTGTGTGAGCAGTTACGTTATTAATAAGAGCGCAGGGTGAGGATGAATTAGGGGCGATGTTTCTAAATCTAATCTAACAGCGAGCTGTTTTCTGCACCTTCGGAGAGGGAGTTTGGCCACTGGTTGGCCACTGATGAGATTGAAAAGATGGAATTGAAGAGATGGATTTGAAGAAATGGAATTGAAAAGATGAATTTGAGCGATGGAATTAAGAGACAAAAATAAAAATTCTGAGGGAATTGATCTATGATGTCAGAATGTCCGTAGTAAATATATATGAGATGTGGGCTCAGTACTCTCCCAGTCTATTCCTAATCAGTTATACTGATGTGAAATACTCATGTGGACTTTTGAGCTGTTTCCAGCTATAATATTCAATTACAACATGAACAATGTCTACAATGCATTTCTGATAAATTAGTGATCAAAACAAACACACATTCACACGCATTAATCTGATCCGATGTAGATGGTGATTTTCAGTATATTTCATCCCGGCTTTAGCCTGTTCCTTAATTCAAAAGTTGGTATTTTTTTAAATATAATATCTAACAAACAGGCTACAGAGACAAATGTAAATTATTTTATACGTGTTTATTTAAATGGGGTTTATTTAAATGGGGGGGGCTGTGGTTTGACATAGTGTCCTAAAATATCAATTCACAATTAACCTGCCAGTCAAATTCAACCTGTAGGCCACAAGGGCATCATGGGAATTATGCTTTTTCATACTTCATTTAGCCTCATTAAAATATTTTTTTTGTCCCTGCAAGGTGATAGACGGTGTGAGACTTGAAGATGAATAATTTGTCAATGCACGAGTGACAAAGGCATCGTACGTCTGCGGGGCCAGAGAGGCCGGCTTTTGTGTCGCCCTATCAAGTTACTGTCACGATTGGTGTGGTGGCGTTGCTACACTTACATTTCGGTGATGCACTTCCTTGTTTCACTTCCGTGTTTACGTTTGTCTCACGGCTGTTTGCACCTTTAATCAATGGGATATAAGAGGGTCGCGAGCAGTGCACTCATTGCTTCGCATTGTTCTATGTCACATTGTTTGTAGAGGTGGGTGTTTTGTAACACGTTTGAATTGTTGTTTGAAGGTGCTTGTTTTAAGTCGCTATATGCGCATTTTCCTTTCATTCGACCAGTACGTGTTTTTGTCGCCGTTTACGGTTTGTTTTATGTTTTGTCATTAATAAACCTGACCCAAACGGATTACCTTGGCTCCTGCACATGGCTTCATCCACACTACACCCGACGAGTCGTGACAGAATGCGAAGCCAACAAAGAAGCCAGCAGAGCCAGCAGACGGTGAGTGGATTCCACGGGGGCAAGCTATAGCGCCCCCGAAGGATGAAGCTCACCGTCGCACCACGGAGCAGTGGGAGTGGAATCGGCCGGAGACACCACAGGAGCGGTGGCTACGTCTCCGGCCGTATGCTACGGTGGAACCACCGAAGCGGCATTCAGGGCCAGTTCTGATGGGTCCGCGGGCCTTCTATGAAGGAAGAATGAGGGCATCCCGGAAGCGCCCCAAAGAGATTTTTGGGGGGGAGCTAACGGGGTGTTCAGGAAGGTCCGCGGAGAGAGCACCCACGGTCCTGGTGCTGCAGGAACGGCCCCCCACTGCTCCGGGGCTGCAGACAGGGGGAGGGAAACCCCTGGAGCTACAGCCACTACCCCCGCCGTGGGAAGACCCTTTTCTGCCGCCGACGACAGGGACAGAAAAACCCCGGAGGGGTTGGATGAACAGCCCTCAGCTGTTATTAGGACGTGGTGGAGGACATGGCTGGAGCTACAGCCACAAACCCCGCAGTGGGAAGACCCTTTTCGGCCACCGACGTCAGGGACAGAAAAACCCCCGGAGGGGTTGGATGATCAGCCCTCGGCTGTTATTAGGACGTGGTGGAGGACATGGCTGGATTTACAGGAGCCAGCGCCTGAGATGGTCGCCACCACGCTTGCGCCTGAGATGGTCGCCGTCACGCCAGCGTTCACGATGGTTCCTGCCGTCCCGCCAGCGCCCAAGATGGCTACCGTCGTCCCGCCAGCGCTCAAGATGGCCGTTGCCGTCCCGCCAGCGCCCAAGATGGCTGCTGCCGTCACGCCAGCGCTCAAGATGGCTGCCGTCGTCCCGCCGGCGCTCAAGATGGCTGTTGCCGTCACGCCAGCGCCCACGATGGCTCCCGCCGTCACGCCAGCGTCCACGATGGCTCCCGCCGTGCCGCCAGCGCTCAAGATGGCTGTTGCATCGCCGCCCACAATGGCTGCCGCATCGCGCCCACACTGGCTGCCGCATCGCCGCCCACAATGGCTGCCGCATCGCCGCCCACAATGGCTGCCGCATCGCCGCCCACAATGGCTGCCGCATCGCCGCCCACAATGGCTGCCGCATCGCCGCCCACAATGGCTGCCGCATCGCCGCCCACAATGGCTGCCGCATCGCCGCCCACAATGGCTGCCGCATCGCCGACCACAATGGCTGCCGCATCGCCGACCACGATGGCCGCCGCCACGACTACGCTCACGATGGCCGCCGCCACGACTACGCTCACGATGGCCGCCGCCACGACTGCGCTCACGATGGCCGCCGCCACGGCTGCGCTCACGATGGCCGCCGCCACGGCTACGCTCACGATGGCCGCCGCCACCACTACGCTCACGATGGCCGCCGCCACGACTACGCCACGATGGCCGCCGCCACGACTACGCTCACGATGGCCGCCGCCACGACTACGCTCACGATGGCCGCCGCCACGACTACGCTCACGATGGCCGCCGCCACGACTACGCTCACGATGGCCGCCGCCACGACTACGCTCACGATGGCCGCCGCCACGACTACGCTCACGATGGCCGCCGCCACGACTACGCTCACGATGGCCGCCGCCACGACTACGCTCACGATGGCCGCCGCCACGACTACGCTCACGATGGCCGCCGCCACGACTACGCTCACGATGGCCGCCGCCACGACTACGCTCACGATGGCCGCCGCCACGACTACGCTCACGATGGCCGCCGCCACGACACCGCCCACGATGGCCGCCGCCACGACTGCGCCCCCGATGGCCGCCGCCACGACGGCGCCCACGATGGCCTCCGCCACCACGTCGCCCACGACGGCGGACTCTGAGCTGCACACGACGGCGGACTCTGAGCCGCACAAGACGGCGGACTCTGGGCCGCACAAGATGGCGGACTCTGAGCCGCACAAGATGGCGGACTCTCAGCCGCACTAGATGGCGGTCTCTCTGCCGCACTAGATGGCGGCCTCTCAGCCACCGAGGCCTTTTCAGGGCTGGACCTGCGGTCCTGGACTGACCCTTTGGGTTTGACTGCGGGTTCTCTCCCTGTTGCTCCCTTGTTTTGGTTTTGTGTTTCCGTTCGGCTATCTGGGGAGCTAGCCTTTTAGTGGGGGATACTGTCACGATTGGTGTGGTGGCGTTGCTACACTTACATTTCGGTGATGCACTTCCTTGTTTCACTTCCGTGTTTACGTTTGTCTCACGGCTGTTTGCACCTTTAATCAATGGGATATAAGAGGGTCGCGAGCAGTGCACTCATTGCTTCGCATTGTTCTATGTCACATTGTTTGTAGAGGTGAGTGTTTTTGTAACACGTTTGAATTGTTGTTTGAAGGTGCTTGTTTTAAGTCGCTATATGCGCATTTTCCTTTCATTCGACCAGTACGTGTTTTTGTCGCCGTTTACGGTTTGTTTTATGTTTTGTCATTAATAAACCTGACCCAAACGGATTACCTTGGCTCCTGCACATGGCTTCATCCACACTACACCCGACGAGTCGTGACAGTTACAGGGTTTCAGTAACAACAAAGACATATGCATGTGTAGAAACTGCAGTAACAACCCTGTGAAAATCTCCACCTAGATTTTATTTAAATATTTGACGAAGGGAGATGTTCATCCTCCCCTATCATGTATATGAACGACCGTGATATAAATGATATCAAATAGACTTATTCAATGTATTCGTCAGGATGGACCTATTTCTGATGATGACATGAAGCTCATTTCATACAGCAATAGACACGGCATCCAAGGCTTCTTCAGTTGAAAGGCAAGACAAAAAATACTAGGTAGTTTCCATATCTAATTATTCTACATTTGCTGTTTGGCCTAGATGTGGGCTATCACAGACATAAGCCCTAACCATACTGACATTGTCAGCTTTATAGAAATGTGTACAGGTTAATAAAAGCATAAGCACCCATACGCCATCTTATTAAAGGACATTGGGACGTTGAATACAATGTTACATAACGGGTGAAAAATCTGGATGATCTGTATGAGTGCGTAGACGAGACAACTTTATTAATATGTGATTCCACGCCCACTTAACCTGCTCTCCTCTGGGTTTCTTCTCTGTTCCCATTACAGCTAGGAGGAGCAAAGGTCACCTGGGTCAACACAGCTAGGAGGAGCAGAGGTCACCTGGGTCAACACAGCTAGGAGGAGCAGAGGTCACCTGGGTCAACCCAGCTAGGAGGAGCAAAGGTCACCTGGGTCAACACAGCTAGGAGGAGCAGAGGTCACCTGGGTCAACACAGCTAGGAGGAGCAGAGGTCACCTGGGTCAACACAGCTAGGAGGAGCAGGGGTCACCTGGGTAAAGACAGGACACAGCTAGGAGGAGCAAAGGTCACCTGGGTCAACACAGCTAGGAGGAGCAGAGGTCACCTGGGTCAACACTGGGACACAGCTAGGAGGAGCAGAGGTCACCTGGGTCAACACAGCTAGGAGGAGCAGAGGTCACCTGGGTCAACACTGGGACACAGCTAGGAGGAGCAAAGGTCACCTGGGTCAACCCAGCTAGGAGGAGCAGAGGTCACCTGGGTCAACACAGCTAAGAGGAGCAGAGGTCACCTGGGTCAACCCAGCTAGGAGGAGCAGAGGTCACCTGGGTCAACACAGCTAAGAGGAGCAGAGGTCACCTGGGTCAACACTGGGACACAGCTAAGTGGAGCAGAGGTCACCTGGGTCAGCACAGCTAAGAGGAGCAGAGGTCACCTGGGTCAACACTGGGACACAGCTAAGTGGAGCAGAGGTCACCTGGGTCAGCACAGCTAAGAGGAGCAGAGGTCACCTGGGTCAACACAGGGGCAACACTACGATTAACACCGTCCATCCAGCCACGAACTCACTGTAAACAGGGCCGAACACAATCGCAGGATCCAGCTTCCTCCAGGGGACAACTTCTTCCTCATCCGTATCCCACACTACTGGCTTGGTGTGGATGTCGAACGTTTAATGGGGAACGTTTCAATTACACAAAAAGTGATGTAAATATGTCCCGTGCTTTTTCCTTTCGAGCATTGTCATTCGATTTGTGGCATGTCTTTATTTGTAGATGAGCGATTTAATGGTTTTGTCGGTCAGCTTGTTCTTTCCCTGTAACATCTGGATTTTGACTAAAGTACACCATGCATTTGGTCTTTTAACTGGATGAATAAATATGTGATTTTATTGATGAACCAACCCTTTGAACTTAAGCTTTACTGTTGGCCTAAAGCAGAAACAGCAAGGTATAAGGTTGTATCTGATTACATTTAGATGAAGTAACAGTAAATCATTCTAAGAGGCCAATCACAATTGGTTCCGCAATACGAAACAGTTTTAGGCTATGTTGGTTATATTACAGGGAATGCTGTTTCCGTTCCACCAAGGCAGTTAAATATGAATATTATGTATGTTCTCGAAAAAGTCAATGTAATTGTTAGTTTCAGTACTTGACCAAATGGCTTAGCGGGATGGTAACAGATAATTTTACCTGGTATAGATGCATACATCTTAAACTTAGTGGATAATCAGGCCAATCGTTTCGAATGTCTTTCAAATGTAAAAACTGTGACTTGATTATGGTTAGCTTGGTAGCCAGTTAGCCCTAATGATGCCATTCAGTTAGCTTGTGACTCATGCTACTGCTGTACATATTGTAAGAAGTTGGATACGCCACGCAAACACAGTGGGTATTCATTAATGCTAGAAGATATACAGTACTGTTGAAGGCCTTACGCACTGCGGATTGGAAATATCTCATTCCATAGTTAACATTTACTTATCCCCGCTTTAGCTAAATAGGCCTTCCATTTTTTAACATTGGAACATTTAAATCTCTGGCAGGTAGAGTTTTGTTGCTGCTTGTGCAATCTAATAAATGATTATAAACACTACCGTTAGAAAGTTTGGAGTTACTTAAAAATGTCTTTGTTTTTGAAAGAAAAGCAGATTTTTTTGTCCATTTAAATAACATCTGAGGTAGTCAAACAACTCTGAAGTGACAAAGCTCTGGGGACTGATGAGGTCTGTCGAGAAATGCTAAAAGCTTTGGATGTGGAGGGGCTGTCTTGGTTGACACAGCTCTTCAACAATGCGTGGAAGTCTGGGACAGTGCCAAAGAAGTGGCAGATCGGAGTGGCGGTTCCCCTGTTCAGGAAAAAGGGGGACCAGAGAGTGTGTGCAAGTTAAAGAGAATATCACAGTTCTAAGCTTCCCCGGTAAAGTCGCTGGAAAAGACGGTTCGGCCAATAGTCGAACCTCAGATTGAAGAGGAACAATGCGGATTTCGTCCTGGCCGTGGAACAATGGATCAGCTTTTTAGGGCCATCCGATCTCTGTACACTCAAAGGAAGAGCTGTGTCAGGGTTCTCGGCAGTAAGTCAAAAAATAATTCTGTGCAAGATGGCCTCCGCCAGGGCTGCGCTTTGTCACCAGTCCTGTTCATGATATTCATGGGAGAGGTTGTTGCATTCGCTTTACCGAACTGTTGTGACGAAAAGAGAGCTGAGCCAGAAGGCAAAGCTATCGATCTACCGGTCAATCTTTGTTCCTACCCTCACTTATGGTCATGAAGGCTGGGTGATGACCGAAAGAACAAGATTGCGTGTACAAGCGTCTGAAATTGGTTTTCTCAGGAAGGTGGCGGGCCTCTACCTTAGAGCTAGGGTGTGAATTTCAGTCATCAGTGAGGTTCTCAGAGTAGAGCTGCTGCTCCGTCACGTAGAAAGGAGACAGTTGAGGTGGTTCGAGCATCTGGCAAGGATGCCCCCTGGGTGCCTCCCTAGGGAGAACTTCCTGGCACTTCCAGCTGGGAAGAGGCCTCGAGGAAGATCCAGGACTAAGTGGAGAGATTATATCTCCACACTGGCCCGGGAACGCCTCGGGATTCCCCAGTCAGAGCTGGTTAATGTGGCCAGGGAAAATAAAGTTTGGGGTCCCCTGCTGGAGCTACTGCCTATTCAAACTAATATTATGCATTCATGGAGAAAAACAACTCTAAGTGACCTCTTTTTGGGGTCTAATGGTTTAGTTAAATGAGACACATTTCTGGATATTATGTAGGTTTGAAACACGCTAAGTTCGGTTGGATAAAAGCTACACTAAGGAGATATAATTGGCAAAGGTATATTCTTAAACCGCTTCTCTCAAAATGATATCGCCAGACAACTCTCCGTTCAGAAATCTGTTGGATTGTAGTACCTCACTCTGCCGCTGTATCAGACTATTTTATATTTCTTTCTAGATTTTCCAGTAATTGACTTGTCACTACACTGGATCTGGACAGTAAAAGTGTCTCTGCAGCAGGCTATTGGGGAAGGACAAGAGCCTGTGGGGAAATAGTCCGTTCCCGTTTGTGGGTTATCAGAACCAGATGGGTCAGGCAGTGTTGTCCAGCCAGGTTAGGGGAGTGGTGCAGCTGTCAATCAGTGCCTGAGTGTGTGTGGAGAGTGTGTGTGGTGAGTGTGTATGGTGAGTGTGTGTGGTGAGTGTGTATGGTGAGTGTGTATGGTGAGTGTCTATGGTGAGTGTGGTTAGTGTGGTTAGTGTGTATGATGAGTGTGTATGGTGAGTGTGTATGGTGAGTGTGTATGGTGAGTGTGGTTAGTGTGTATGATGAGTGTGGTTAGTGTGTATGGTGAGTGTGTATGGTGAGTGTGTATGGTGAGTGTGGTTAGTGTGTATGATGAGTGTGTATGGTGAGTGTGTATGGTGAGTGTGTATGGTGAGTGTGGTTAGTGTGTATGGTGAGTGTGGTTAGTGTGTATGGTGAGTGTGTATGGTGAGTGTGGTTAGTGTGTATGATGAGTGTGTATGGTGAGTGTGTATGGTGAGTGTGGTTAGTGTGTATGATGAGTGTGTATGGTGAGTGTGTATGGTGAGTGTGGTTAGTGTGTATGGTGAGTGTGTATGGTGAGTGTGTATGGTGAGTGTGGTTAGTGTGTATGATGAGTGTGTATGGTTAGTGTGTATGGTGAGTGTGTGTGGTGAGTGTGGTTAGTGTGTATGATGAGTGTGGTTAGTGTGTATGATGAGTGTGTATGGTGAGTGTGTATGGTGAGTGTGTTTGGTGAGTGTGTATGGTCAGTGTGTATGGTGAGTGTGTGTGGTGAGTGTGTATGGTGAGTGTGTGTGGTGAGTGTGTATGGTGAGTGTGTATGGTGAGTGTGTGTGGTGAGTGTGTATGGTGAGTGTGGTTAGTGTGTATGATGAGTGTGTATGGTTAGTGTGTGTGGAGAGTGTGTGTGGTGAGTGTGTATGGTGAGTGTGTGTGGTGAGTGTGTATGGTGAGTGTGTATGGTGAGTGTCTATGGTGAGTGTGGTTAGTGTGGTTAGTGTGTATGATGAGTGTGTATGGTGAGTGTGTATGGTGAGTGTGTATGGTGAGTGTGGTTAGTGTGTATGGTGAGTGTGGTTAGTGTGTATGGTGAGTGTGTATGGTGAGTGTGTATGGTGAGTGTGGTTAGTGTGTATGATGAGTGTGTATGGTGAGTGTGTATGGTGAGTGTGTATGGTGAGTGTGGTTAGTGTGTATGGTGAGTGTGGTTAGTGTGTATGGTGAGTGTGTATGGTGAGTGTGGTTAGTGTGTATGATGAGTGTGTATGGTGAGTGTGTATGGTGAGTGTGGTTAGTGTGTATGATGAGTGTGTATGGTGAGTGTGTATGGTGAGTGTGGTTAGTGTGTATGGTGAGTGTGTATGGTGAGTGTGTATGGTGAGTGTGGTTAGTGTGTATGATGAGTGTGTATGGTTAGTGTGTATGGTGAGTGTGTGTGGTGAGTGTGGTTAGTGTGTATGATGAGTGTGGTTAGTGTGTATGATGAGTGTGTATGGTGAGTGTGTATGGTGAGTGTGTTTGGTGAGTGTGTATGGTCAGTGTGTATGGTGAGTGTGTGTGGTGAGTGTGTATGGTGAGTGTGTGTGGTGAGTGTGTATGGTGAGTGTGTATGGTGAGTGTGTGTGGTGAGTGTGTATGGTGAGTGTGGTTAGTGTGTATGATGAGTGTGTATGGTTAGTGTGTATGGTGAGTGTGTGTGGTGAGTGTGGTTAGTGTGTATGATGAGTGTGGTCAGTGTGTATGGTGAGTGTGTGTGGTGAGTGTGTATGGTGAGTGTGTGTGGTGAGTGTGTATGGTGAGTGTGTATGGTGAGTGTTTGTGGTGAGTGTGTATGGTGAGTGTGTGTGGTGAGTGTGTGTGGTGAGTATGTGTGGTTAGTGTGTATGGTTAGTGTGTATGGTGAGTGTGTATGGTTAGTGTGTGTGGTGAGTGTGTATGGTGAGTGTGTATGGTGAGTGTGTATGGTTAGTGTGTGTGGTGAGTGTGTATGGTGAGTGTGTATGGTGAGTGTGTATGGTGAGTGTGTATGGTTAGTGTGGTGAGTGTGTATTACTACAGAGACAGGGGCCAGCTAGAGAAGACAGGCACACTACAGAGATGGAGACGGCTGAGAAGGTTGATTTGTAAATAGCAACATCCAGAGGAAGACTGGAAGACAGGAAAGGCATGTGTTTAAATGGGCCTTGCATAGATTATATATACGGAAGCAAAACGTCTGCGACGAAGACTTTGGCGGACAAGCGTGCACCTCCAGGGGGGAAAGAGGAAGACTTTACCCTTCTGTTCCCCTTCCTCTCATTCTGTCACTCTCGGGTTTCTGCCGGTCCATCAGCTGAGCAATCGGGTGGGGCTTGATCAATGGCAGGAAACCAGGAAACCAGATCGAATGGAGATACATTTGAAAGCGATAGGCCAGTGTCTACACAACTGTGCCTCGGAGACCACACACACACACACACACACACGTGGACACGCACACAATCACATGCACATGCACACAACCACAACCGAGTTGTACATGCCAAACAGGCAAGCATACACGAAGAGCAGGAAAATATAATATGTTGCAGACAATACAATGTGACACACCTCTGTGTGATGGGTGGGTGTGTGTGTGGTGTGGTGGGGTGTGTGTGGTGTGGTGTGTGTGTACACAGTAACCCTGAGGGTGAAGGCATACATCCCAAACTCCCGGGGAGTTGTTTAATATGCGTAATTATTCCTCAGTCATTTTGTCTCCGCCAGCTGTATGCAAATATAAAACATATTGTCTTGTGTCTCTGCGGAGAACCCCTCAATTCGCTTAGAATCATAAATGGCTTTCATCTGTAATTAAACTACACGCAAACTTTATCTGCTGGTTTGTTATTTCAGATTTTTGTTGTCGTACCATTTTCACACCACCATATCGTATGAGAGATTACCCGGCGTTTGCCTTTCGGCAAATGTTGCATTTACTCGGAAACTGTTTGAATATCTTGAATGGATGTATTTTCACTAATATTAGCTGATCACATTCTAAATAACATTCGGGCCATATTTACCTAAATATAATATGTCTGAACGTGCATCGTATCGATTGACGCGTTTTTTATTCATCTTTAAACGTACAATGCACATAATTATCATCATGTGATGCAGAGTGACTGATTAAAAGACAGAATTAAGTTGGATTTGGTGACTGCTTGCTTTTACAAGGAGAGTTCCTAATCTGGGCCCCAGTGTGGTGAGTTCTCCTGCCACCCCTGGTAACCGTTTGCTTCTGTCAAAACAGAGTTTCTCAAATTGAATTAACCCCCCTCAGTCTGGCCCGGTCCCCCTCATCCAGCCACCCTAGACTAATTAAAATCGCTGCGGCCTTGTCTTCACTGAGGCAACCCAAACGAGGAACTGCTGACTTCCTCAAAATTGGCCCAAGAATACAGAGAGAAAAACATGGAAAGAGCAAGGCAGACAGTGAGAGCGAAGGACAGCTAAAGACTGACAGAATGATATTAAAGAGAAAGTGAAAGAAACAGAGAGAGAGAGAGAGAAAATGAGTGAGTAAGACAGACAGAATGAAATAAATGGGGGTATTTGTCAAGGCAGCCTTGAAACCCCACACACTTAATTCACTACAGATGATAGATAAAGAGTGAGCGCAATAGAGAGCGGGAAGAAAGGATACCAATTTATTTAGATAGTTTAAACCACTTGGGTGTGTATCACTGTTGGTGAACTCTGCAAATGTGGCCTGATATTGTGTGAAAATTCATTAAAACCGACCTGTCGTCAGTATACTAGACAAATTAATTTGATTCCAATGCAGAGCTAAGTTATATATGTATATATATGTATATTTGTGAGTGTACCTTCTTTAAATGGGTTCTACTGCACGGAGCAGAGCGAAATTAATTTAGTTGGCAGTGATAATGTAATTATACTAAAACATAATGTTCAAACAATTGTCCAAGTGTAATGCTCATTAATCACAATGGTTGACAGCTCCTTTGCGGAGTTTCTGAGTTATGCATAACTTACGTAATCATAATCACACTTTTCACAATAGGTTGGTGTTCAGTTATTAAATGCTGCCATTTTTCCACCAGACAATACGTTTAGAAAACTAAGTAGACTATGATGTATAGAAACACAATATTATTTCTTATTTTTCCATAGCTTATAAGAAAGTCGATTTTAGGTTGGATAACTATAATCAGAAAACCTACAATATTGCAGTCTTGGAATTAGTATGGCATTTACCAATGGGCTTTATATAAAGTCTAGCTGTCATCGTTTAGTAAATGACGTGTTTTGAGTCCAAATAGGGCACACTGAAGGGTTGTTGGTGTCGGGGACATGTATTTTTGCGGTGACTATTGAGCGGAGGTCCCTGCTGTGCAACTCTACACCGGCTTGTCCAATCAGGAGCTCGCTACAGCAATCCGTCCTACGTGTACTGGTGCACCCACAGTGGATCCATCTACTGCTGTGTGCTTCTAACCGTAATCCTTTAAGCACTGAAAACCGACAGACATCAAGATCACCGTGTCATTGAATCTGTTTTTACAATATAGGCTATCAATGACACTGCAGTCTGTATGCATCCGATTTCAAAGCACATTGTAAAACCAGAGATACTTGGGTACTGTAAGCCCTAACGCAAAACTGCATTTATTTTATTACAAAAGACGCATAATTATATAATTATGAATTATTTAATGAATTTGTTTATAAAAATACATAAGTAATACATTCGTGAAATAATTCAATATTTTAAATATGAATGTTTTTATGAGCATTTGAAATGTAAAATACATGTTATATATATGATATATATATATATATAATTTATCTTTATATATATATATATATATGTATATATATATTACAGTTAATGAGAACAGTTAATGCTCTGACAAAATACACATAATATATAAATATATATATTATGTGTATTTTATATATATTATATGTATTTAATTTTTTAGCAATATTAATGAAACAACATAAAATAGGCAATTTTTTTTAAAACTATTAATATCAAATTTCATAATTAATATTATAATTATTTAAAATGAGAATGATCACAAGACCAAGTATCCATCATTAAAGTGTCTGTAAACAAACGATATTACTTGTGTCACTACAGTCTTTAAATGTAAATCTTTCTAATCACATTGAATATTGCTATTCTTGGCTTTCTCAGTGTTGGTCATTCGTTTTCATTGGTTTGTGCCTGCCTCTTACAGACACCCAGAGGAACATAATTGTTTGTTGTGATATTGTAATGAAGCCCTCAGGTCCTCTTTAAGGTAATTACCCATCAGGCCTGCCTCTCTGCTGTAAGTAATCCAGCCTCCCGCTCGATGCTCACTCCAGCCCTTGTAAAAAAGACCCTCTCACTCTTCCTCTTCAGTTATCCCTTCTATGCTGCGCTGTAGGCTCTTCTGCCGGCAACACACATTCCCTCTGAATTACTGTAAAGATGCGTTTAACGCTGTCCATTGGTGGCAGCTGCGGGATGGAAATAGAAGCCCTTCTAGGGATCATATGCTGTAGATGGACACCCAGTCTGCCGAGGAAGAAGCATCCTGTCCACCATGGGACAGGCATTCCAAGTATGTGGCAAATTTCCCCCTGCATATTCAATAATGGAGGCATTATATAGAGTAGCATTTCAGTGTCAAGCTGTGCTCCATTTCCACATGCCTGGTTGGCCAGCCCATCACGGTACTCACTTCACTTTTACAATCTACCCAATATATTTTTTGTTTTGGTCGCTTGTGCCACTGTGACGCTTTAATTTTCCAAACAAACATATCCATATTTTGGTTTTTCAACAACGGATGAAACAAACAGTGTAAAAGTGAATTTATTGATTAACTCCTGAAAGAATACATCATACACCAATCTGCATGCTTGCATGACATGACCCAAAGCTGATCACACCGGAAATAGAGAAGCCAGATTGATACAAAAAGAAATGTGGCTGCAAGGCAAAATCCAGAGTCTGTGTCAAGAGACAGTGTGCAGAGACTGTGTCCAGAGACTGTGTCCAGAGACTGTGTCCAGAGACTGTGTCCAGAGAGATCCTAATATCTTGCTAGGATGTTCTTCTGAAAGATCTAGATGAGGACAACCCGATGCTCCACCAGCAGATGGAGAATGGCCAAGCGCAGCCTGAAAGAGAGCACCAGTTGCTGCTGTCATGTTATCCATGGTGTCCTTCCAAAGATGCAGAAACAGGTCCCCCACTACCGGAGACATGGCAGCAGCTGGTCCAACACACACTTATAGTCCTCCCAAAGGCTGAGTGCCAAGACGTTAGTCCCCGGCAAGCCGACGGAGCCGGACCACCAGAGTGAAAACAAGCAGACCCAGAGAGAGGCAGATGAACAGGACAAAGCCTATATCCAGGGAACAGTTGACCTCGGAATTCCTGTTCAACTGCCGGGTATCATTTTCATGATGGTATGTTAGCTCTTAGGGACCTCCGGCATCTGAGGGTCTCTAGAAAAGATTTCTATCACAATGAACCTTTATAAGGCTTCCACCATTAGCTGTGTTTACTAAAGTCCTCCACTGGCTTTCCAGCTAGGTCAGGTTCTGGCACACAGTGGGCATCACTGGTTTGGTTGTGGAACATGGTTAAAAGCCACGGTCGGGATGTGGAACATGGTGAAAAGCCACGGTCGGGTTGTGGAACATGGTGAAAAGCTACGGTTGGGTTGTGGAACATGGTGAAAAGCCACGGTTGGGTTGTGGAACATGGGGAAAAGCCCTAGTCGAGTTGTGGAACATCGTGACAAGCCAAAGTCGGGTTGTGGAACATGGTGAAAAGCCAAAGTCAGGTTGTGGAACATGGTGAAAGCCACGGTCGGGTTGTGGAACATGGTGAAAAGCCAAAGTCAGGTTGTGGAACATGGTGAAAGCCACGGTCGGGTTGTGGAACATGGTGACCACCCCTGGTCAGGCTGTGGAACATGGTGAAAAGCCACGGTCGGGTTGTGGAACATGGTGAAAAGCCAAAGTCAGGTTGTGGAACATGGTGAAAAGCCAAAGTCAGGTTGTGGAACATGGTGAAAAGCCAAAGTCAGGTTGTGGAACATGGTGAAAGCCAAAGTCAGGTTGTGGAACATGGTGAAAAGCCAAAGTCAGGTTGTGGAACATGGTGAAAAGCCAAAGTCAGGTTGTGGAACATGGTGACCAGCCCTGTGTGAGAGTGTTTTGACCCAAGACATTTAAATCAAATTTACATTTGTAATTTAGTTTCCTTGACAACCATATTAATGTATTGCATCCATATGAAGCATCCATTCAAATATTTGTTTTTCCGAAATGCTTTTTATTTAAATTATTCAATTTATTTATTGTCCCTTATGGCTGCGTTTATGAAAAATCTCTAACAAGTCAACATTCTTGGGTATACAAGGTCTACTATAGACATACACTTCAGATATTACATTTCTAGTTTGCCCATTCTGTGAGAACATAAATAGGGATATTATCCTGCAATTGTAATATCCATAACACCGGAATATCCCCAACGGATCTGTCCCAACTACATGGCATGATGTTTCGTTACGCACGGACTTAGTCAGCTAGAAAGGATATAAGAAAAACGAAACGAAATGAAACAAACTGACGTTGTGCGAAGTAAATTAGGCCTCGGTTTGGAGAGCTTGTGTTTGGCGAGCGTTTTGCTTGTGTATGTGATGATTGGTTAATTGCAGACAGGTTGTGATTGTAGTAAAAGAGCTGTTCTGTGTGAGAGTCCATATTTCACAGGTTGAAATGAGAGGGGGATGAACGAGGGCACGGGAGAGAGGCGTGTAATATGTTTAACTACGGCAAAGTAGTGTTTTGAGAATTGGTAATTGCTTACATCCCTCTCTGACCACGAGGACACTGTCCAGATCTCAAGGTATATACACACACACACACAAACACACACACGCACAGGCAGGCAGACATACAGATACACACACATCCACACGCACACACACACACAGGCAGACATACATACAGATACACACACACCCACACACACGCACATACGCACACACGCTGGCAGGCAGGCAGACAGACAGACAAACAAAGTCACACACACACACACATGTTTTTGTGTAGCATGTTTCAGGGCCATCATTGGCAGTGAGCCAACACGTCACATTGAAATGTCCAGGCATTAACTAACTGGCAGAAACAGTAGCCAGAATGGAGTACAGAAGAGGTGCTTTTAAATGCAACACACTGGTCCATATCCATCACCAGTACAAAGTCTAACACTCCTCTGGTTTAACTGTAAATAATGCTTATAATGTCATATTTCAATTAGGTGCAGTGGTACACATTAACACCAAATACAACTTAATGGGGAAAATACATAATATTAATATTCACTTTCACTTTTCACATCATTTTTTCTACTAACGTAACTCAGAACTGTCAACTTATTCAAAATGGTCATCATGTAATTTAAATACAGAATGGATCGTGCTTTTTACCTTCTTTCTTTCGCAAATTAATTTGGAATAAATAAGACATCCTTTCAGGTGTATTCATGAGAGTCGTATGTGTGTGCCATGGATTTAAAATAACACACGCAGCTGTTAGAGTCTATATTTTTTAGTTTGAAGGAAACGAACACAAAAATATACAGAATTCTGTGTAATTATATGTGAAGGTTTATTTAATTTTAAAGGTACCATGAAGGAGAAAAAAACTAGATTAGGGTCGATTCGTGTTCGCTAGTAGTGAGTGCCTAACGTTGTCTAGGGCAATCTGGCAGACTGAATGGTTTAAATTGACTGCTCCACGACAGTAAAATTGTCCTAATCACTGAGTAAACAGATACTTCCTGTCCTATCAGAGGACACCGGCAAATGTGGAGAAAAGATTTCACTGTTAATCGTTGTTTTCCTACATATTCTGATTTAAAAACACCAGCATAATTATTTGTAAGTGCCACTTTGATTTTCCGAATTTGTTTGAAAGAGGCTTAAGGTGTTTCACTGAATTATTCACTTAGGTTGGTTGTGGAATTTGCTTTCAGCATTTTGAGTGAAATGAGAAAAGAAATGGCTGAAGCCGGGTAGCACTTTTTGAATTATTGGATTTTTGTCAGACTCAAACTTAATTTAAAATATTTCTGTTAAAACAAGCTGTGTTTCATTTACCCTCTACAACCATAACTTAATTAACAAAAAATATCAATGCATATTTATTTATAAATGTAACATTCATTTAGATTATTTTTATTTATTTTTAAATTATGCCTTGTATATGCCCTTATTCACATAGACTGCCTTTGAATCAGATCTTGAATCAAATCTTAGAGCAGTGGAAAAACTTGATTTTATTGTAAAAATAATTATCCACAACCATGAGGTCAAAATAACACTAAATGTTATTCTACATTATGATCACGATCTTCTTCTGTAGAGTTGTGGAAATAATAAAATAAAATGATAAATGTTTGCCTATTCTGGTAGAATAGAACATTTGGCCTGTCAACGGCAGTTATGATTGCTTGGGATCTATTCTAGGCTATTCCACTAACCAATTAAAACTATACACATTTGTTTCCTATTTTTACACGTAAATGTATCCAAACTATTAGAGAAATGTATATAATGGTGTAGTTTTTCATTTAATGAGTATTTTATTGCAGATTCAGGAATTAATTGCAAAAGACTTCACTGGACTTTAAAGAAGCTGATGAAGTCAGATCACAGTGGCCTGCTCCCTCTCTCTAGTCTAGAGTCAGATCACAGTGGCCTGCTCCCTCTCTCTAGTCTAGAGTCAGATCACAGTGGCCTGCTCCCTCTCTCTAGTCTAGAGTCAGATCACAGTGGCCTGCTCCCTCTCTCTAGTCTAGAGTCAGATCACAGTGGACTGCTCTCTCTCTCTCTCTCTAGAGTCAGATCACAGTGGACTGCTCTCTCTCTCTCTCTCTAGAGTCAGATCACAGTGGACTGCTCTCTCTCTCTCTCTCTCTCTCTCTCTCTCTCTCTCTAGAGTCAGATCACAGTGGCCTGCTCTCTCTCTCTCTCTCTAGAGTCAGATCACAGTGGACTGCTCTCTCTCTCTCTCTCTCTCTCTCTAGAGTCAGATCACAGTGGACTGCTCTCTCTCTCTCTCTCTCTCTCTCTCTCTCTCTAGAGTCAGATCACAGTGGCCTGCTCTCTCTCTCTCTATCTAGAGTCAGGTCACAGTGGCCTGCTCTCTCTCTCTCTCTCTCTCTCTCTCTAGAGTCAGATCACAGTGGTCTGCTCTCTCTCTCTAGAGATCCACTGGAGGGTGTGAGTCATCTCCCGGGTGTGGGTCGGGGACAGGCCTGCCAGCTGCCACAGGTGCCTGGCTGGAGTGCAGAGGAACACAGCAGGGCTTATTGGAAACAGGAAGACATGCCACACATTAATTACACTGGCCTCCTCATTTCTCCAGCACTGAGTCCAGGCACGTCAACAGTCTTGTCGTGAACACAAATGTCCAGAGCAGCAAACCATAGATGTTTTTAGTTTCACATCTGACAATGTAGATATACGTCGCCTACTCTGTTTCAGTCATTTTCCTATATTTTTCATATGTTACAATCAATATTACACACCTAATACTATGATAGTCAATAACAAGTCATAAACTCTGTGGTTTAGAGAAAACTGCAATGTGGCACTAGGCCTGTCAAAGTAAATGTGATGCTTAACGCCATTTGTTTTGTTGTTGCCATTAACGTATTTAGATTTTTGAGCCTCAAAGCCATCCATAGTCAGTGGTTGACTTGAGCAGGACCTGTCAGGTAGTGATGGGAGCCAAAAGAGCCGACTCGTTTAGCTCAGCTCTCAAACGACTTTTATTGAAGGGTATTTTTTTCTAATCAAACCGTTAGCGATGGCTTGACTATGATAGGAGTTACAACAATTCAAATTAAATTATTAAATGATTGAATTTAGACTATTGCTATAATTTATATAGCAATATAGTTTCTTACCTACTGCTGTTAACATTCTGAACTCTGAAACCCTTCGGTAACCTCTACAATTTGCACAATACATCCTATGTTACTCCTCTTGCCCTGCACACTGCTACTTATTTATTATATTTGCCTTTTGCACAACGCTTATCGTTTCTTCTATCTGTTTACCACTTGCACAGATGTTTTCCGCTTGTATTGCCCTCTGCACATTAGCAATTTGCGACATTGTTGAACTGAATACCTGCACATTTACTAATTGCACATCCTCACACTGCACTCCTTTTAATTTTGCACTTCTGGTTGGATGCAAACTGCATTTCGTTGCACTGTACTTGTACTGTCCAATGACAATGAAGTTGAATCTAATCTAATCTTTATAATTCTTTTTTTGTGTGCAAATTCTGCAGTGTGCTCTAACATTGTCTACATCATTAGAATGCATCCAAATGCTACTGTGTTTTCGACTCATTTTCCAGCTGTTGTTTACACAGCTGTTCTTCCGGTCTCACCCGGGCTGTTGTGCGTGGCTGTGAGCTGGCTCGGCCCTCCCTCACGTATCTTTGGTACATTGGTGGACACCGTGTATCTTAATGACAGGAAAAATTGGCGAGGCTCTAGGTCAGCCAGAACACAGCGTGTCTTAAACCAATTGCGCTGGATTTAAACAGAAAAGTGTGCATTTAAGATTTAAAATTGCGATTAATAGCAATTGACTACGGAAGACTACGTAGTTTTCCCGTGGTCAAATTCAGAGAGCAGTTTTTGGGGTCTGTGAATAAGCAACAACATCAGCGCCTTCACAGGTATGCATCCACTTTTACAGTTCGACGTGTGTCAACACTGGATGAGTGATTGTAAACAAACACACGGCGTTGACTGATTTGAATGAATGGCGGTCATAAAATAGAAGGGCAGTGAGGGTCCTCTGAGAAACCCAACACTACGCACAGAGTTGCTTTCATTTGGATTATAGTGTGTCTACCAAATGTAATATATATAAAATGTATATGTATATCAATATGAAGCATAGAATACTGAAGTGTCAATACAGGGTCATTTCTGGTGTTGGGAAACCTATACTTTATTATATTGTGCACATCTCCTTTTGTTTTGAATGAACAGTGTGATGGTTAAGGCTCAGAAGGCATTATTAGGGCTTGGCTCAAAGTAGAGTGCATTTCTCTCTGAGGTTCTGAATCTGTCGGCATGTTCTAGTGGTACTCAGCCACTCTGTGCACCACAAGTGTCTGCATTTGACTAACTGTGTATTTCCTGTTTTAAAATAAGTTTGGACAGGCTTTTAGTATGTGTCTGAGTGTTTATTGGATTATTGAGGTTGGAGTAACGCTGTAATTATGTCAAACATTCCCACAGCATATAAGGATAACGTTTAAACTGATTTGCATAATTGGTTAAATAAACAAGGACCACTTGTTGGCTGTAATTTATGTTTAGCCGCCATTCTATGTTCTCTCTCTCTCTCTCTCTCGCTTTGATATTCTCTCTCGCAGTCATGTTCTCTTTCTAATTCTTAGCAGTAAAACGGTGCCAGCCTGACACATAAACACAAAGGCCATGTAACTAAATCCTCTCCATCAAACTTGTACTGTAAAGAGCAGCGCTACGAGTTTTTAGCGTAAAAGCACAACGGCGCGATAAGGGCTTAAAGAGAGACTTTGATTTTTTTTATTGCGTCCATAGAAGGCCATCAAGTCGGAGAATGCAGTGTCTATAAAACACTAATGGAGATCAATTAGGAAGCCGGACCTGCAATAAGCACCTTTTACTGTGCCGTTGTTGGTGAAGACTCAACCTGTCAAAAAGCTACGATTGGAAAACCAGCTGGGGGATTCATCTTTCTCCCTGTACATGGTTCAGCCCAAAACACATGTTTTTGGTGAGAGGGAAAAAGGTCAAACGTGTAATACTTTCAGTTCTTGTTTAGCGCCACCTTTTGTAAAGGAGGACCAACGTAGAAATAATACACAGTTTTTTTATACAGTAATAAGCCCTGGTTTTAACATAGTATGTTGTTTCCAATGGGAGGCTATTAAAGCTGAGTAGAACAATTAGGCAGAAAACTAAATACTAAAGGACTTTATAATCCAAAAACAACCCTAAATTATCTTGTTACACAATACACTACACCGTAGTTCAGACCAGTAAAATACCAATTACAAAAAAACAAAGAAACCTGGGGAAAAATATTGTCAATAGTGTTCAGAGACCAAACAGTTGTTTTAAAAAAATGCAAATTGGTTAACAATGCTATTTTATACAATGTAAAAATGCCACAAAAAAGACTTTAGAACGTTTAAACATTTATCTGGTCAAAACAATGGAAGCATAAAGATGGTTCCGTTTCAAATGAAAGTTTTTTTAAATAAACTTGGTACCCCGAGTTGAAACATGATCATTAAGTACTTGAAATACTGCTTGTCTCTGCCAGTGTTGACAGACTACACTGTAATGTGTTTGTGTGGTATGCATAAACGGCCTCCACGTTACTAAACAACACCATTTTTAAAAACGTGAATGAAGATTAGTCTACAAATTCATAGTGCATTATGATTGTAACGTAATTATAACTTTGGGAACAGAGTGTCTTAAAAACCAAACTTTTCATTCATGAGTATTTGTGGAACACATGCCCAGATACATCCTAATTAATGTTATACAATTTTAGCCACTGGATTTCCATTCACCCGCATATTTTAAAGTTGTTGTCCTTGGTCTACATTATCTGTGTAACTTCTGTAACCTTTGCTTTGTTATTAATTATTAATTTAAATTTGAGATCTAGGGACTTCGGAGAGCAGGGCAGCCCTTGAACTCTTCATCATGTTCCTCAAACCATTCCCAAACAATGTGTGCGGTGTGGCATCAGGGAATACCAATGTCATATTAAGGACACTGGACCACTGTCAGTAGGTACTCACCACTACTGACCAGGACACTGTCAGTAGGTACTCACCACTACTGACCAGGACCACTGTCAGTAGGTACTCACCACTACTGACCAGGACCACTGTCAGTAGGTACTCACCACTACTGACCAGGACCACTGTCAGTAGGTACTCACCACTACTGACCAGGACCACTGTCAGTAGGTACTCACCACTACTGACCAGGACCACTGTCAGTAGGTACTCACCACTACTGACCAGGACCACTGTCAGTAGGTACTCACCACTACTGACCAGGACCACTGTCAGTAGGTACTCACCACTACTGACCAGGACCACTGTTGGTAGGTACTCACCACTGCTGACCAGGACCACTGTTGGTAGGTACTCACCACTAATGACCAGGACCACTGTTGGTAGGTACTCACCACTACTGACCAGGACCACTGTCAGTAGGTACTCACCACTGCTGACCGGGACCACTGTTGGTAGGTACTCACCACTACTGACCAGGACCACTGTTGGTAGGTACTCACCACTGCTGACCAGGACCACTGTTGGTAGGTACTCACCACTGCTGACCAGGACCACTGTCAGTAGGTACTCACCACTGCTGACCAGGACCACTGTTGGTAGGTACTCACCACTGCTGACCAGGACCACTGTCAGTAGGTACTCACCACTACTGACCAGGACCACTGTCAGTAGGTACTCACCACTGCTGACCGGGACCACTGTTGGTAGGTACTCACCACTACTGACCAGGACCACTGTTGGTAGGTACTCACCACTGCTGACCAGGACCACTGTTGGTAGGTACTCACCACTGCTGACCAGGACCACTGTTGGTAGGTACTCACCACTGCTGACCAGGACCACTGTTGGTAGGTACTCACCACTGCTGACCAGGACCACTGTCAGCAGGTACTCACCACTACTGACCAGGACCACTGTCAGCAGGTACTCACCACTACTGACCAGGACCACTGTTAGTAGGTACTCACCACTGCTGCCTGGGAGCACCCCACTAGCCTTGTCATTTCAGAGAAGCTCTGACCCAGTCGTCTAGCCAGAACAATTTGGCCCTCGTCAAAGTCACTCAGGTCTTTACTCCTGCGCATTTCTCCTGCATCCAACACAAATACAGGAACTGATTGCTCACTCGCCATCTAATCTACCCAGACCTTGACCTATGCCCTTGTTACGAGACGATCACCGTTGTTCGCAAAAGACCTGTGAGTGGTCTTAATGTTTTGGCTGAACAGTGTCATTTTAAAAGAAGGGCTTTATAAATAAACAAGAAAAGACAGGACCAACCTCTATGTAAATATAAAATATAGTTTTAAGTTCTGTAACTATAACTTGTGATCAACTGAAGGGCACTATAATAAATAGCATCTATTGTTGTGTTTGCCAGAGCATGCATATAAATAATATCCCGTTATCTAAAACAGACATATAAGTAACATTCACAACTAGTCGTCTACTTATAGACAGCAGACAAGCACTGTTTCCAAAAATAAATCTTATCTTGAATTGTAACGTTTTCCATAATTCAGTAACATGTTTTTGAAAGATATCTTGTTATCTAATGTTTAGATTATCATTTAGATGTTAATTATTCATTACGATTAAGATTGTGAGGGATTTGTTGATCAGTCAGTTGACTGCAGTAGACTTGAAGTCCGAGCCGGGCTAATGTTAATGTTAGAGATGTCTTAGTTATATCTCGTCAATCTGTAATTTGGGGTGGAAGGGTGACCAAGGGGTTAAATCATCTGACCGGTGGCTAGACTGAATCTCTGAACTAAAAATGCAAAAAAGTGTTTGTTGTTACATCCTATAACGAGGCAGTTAATCTCAATTATGCACTCGTAAAACTGCTTATTTTCAAACACGGTGATGGCTTTATCACATAGTGGGTGTGCATGACATGGTTTCAGATATAATTATGTAGATAAGCACAGAGAAAGGCTTTATACCGCTGTGTGAAGAACTGACTTTGGATTAGGACAATAACTAACAACACAAGGCCACATCTACACTGTAGTTGCTTACAAAGAATATAGTTAATGTTTGCGTGTGGTAAAATACAGTCTTGACTTAATGTAATACATGATGGTATGTTTTCTTTTAAATATTTTCCCAACATTTCTGGAAAAGTTTATTAATAAAAAACGTCACAGTAAAATCACTTGGAATCACATATTGTAACACAAAAAAGGGTTTGAGTGGGAAACTGCATATATATTTCTGTTTTGTTATGCAGGGTCTTACAGACCAAATTTTTGGAACATCAAGTTAAACTTCTACAAGCAGACTTACGGGTCAGGCTGCCGCCTGATAATGGAGTTGAATAAACACCTGATGAGCTATATAGTTCCCAAACTAAAATAAATCTCCTGACAGTTTTGTAATCCTGGTGAGCTAAAAGTCAATCCTGTGTCATACATATGGCCAAACTTAAACAGGACATATAATGTATGTTTTGTATGAACTGTGCGTTTGTAATTCTCCTGTCACAACATCTCGGCTGAACTAAATGACTGGCCTGTCCTTCTTGGCAGGAACATAAAAGATTTCAAACGCAGTATGTTTTTCCTACGTGTTTATTTTCTGCTCACATTTTGCAGACATTTGGATTTCCTTCAGTACCTCATATTAGCATTGACATTAGTCCTTAAAGCGGCGTGTGTTTGTGTTTCTGTTGAAGTGCCGACTATCGTCACCTCGATCCGTCGGCCATATTTACTGAGCTCACTAATGAGAAGTTATTGAGGTGTTCGCCAGCAACCAGAATGTTTCTTTTCCGTGGAGAATTTATTTTTGCAGGTAGGCTACATATTCATATTTGATCTGGACACTCTGTATGACAAATTAAATGATATTTGGAATACATGACAACCGATCGGTCAAAAGAAGCCTTTCTCCGGTGTTTACAAAAGGCATTTCTAAACTTCTAGTGACCTGGGGAGTTTATATGGCAAGTTTACGTTGTGAACATTTCAGATGTCATCAAAACCATCTTGCCGTAGGGGTATAAATTGGTTCCATTTGGCTATTCGGGGAGCCGGTGGCTGCTGCTGTGAGAGGAGTGTGGGGGGGGGGGGGGACAGAGCCTGGAAAATAATTGTAAGAGAGAAAGCTTGGGCTTTCAGACCGTCATGTGATGTGAGCCAATCAGGAAGAGGCAACAGCAGAGAATGACCGGCCATGCTTCCATCATACACCTGTCCTTGTTGCTAAGGGGACCATGTAAATCAAACAACATGTGGGTTTCCAGGGAGATTCACAAATGTACACTCTCATCTCTATGTTTGTATCCGAACCAGAAGCAGGATATAAATCTTATTAGTGTGGATTGCAGGCATTTAGATCAATTGAGAGTATAGTCCCTAAATAATATCTGACCATCACTGCTGCTCTGAAAAATTATTCAGTTCAAAGATCTTCAACTGAAACCAGGTTATTTTTAAATATAATAGAAATGTAAAATATTATTTTCAAAATGAATATAAAAAATGTATGTATGATTTCTGTCAAACCTACAGTTTTATCTTGATCGATTTATATTTTTTTTGGGATTGATTCAAATCAAAGCAGCAAAGTTCCTGAAAAAATACATCAATTAAAACGTTTACTGAAAGTCTAATACAGGGGGAAAAAATATTTTACAGCGTGTTGATTTTTTCAGAATTTTCCGAGGTAAATCATCTTTAAAACCTGAGATGTAGTTTAAATATTCCTATCGATAATTGTTTCCCATTCAAACTCATAAAATGTAATTAAATTGTGTATCACCTGTTAAAAAATTTGACAGAATATTTCTAACAATCCACATCTGTCAAAGGTACGTTGACCCAATGATAACATGAAGTACTGGTCTGAAGCCAGACTCTACAGGCACCTTATTGTATATATTCACAGTGAAAGACAGCAACATGTGAAGACTGCAAGGACTGTGTAAACCTTCCCCAGCAGCTATAGACAAAATTATTATCAAATAAATTCAGCGTTTAAAATTGGCACAGATATTATTAAAACATTGTGTGAATCTACAGGTAAAATCCACTGTTTGAATACACTCGATAAAAAGTGACAGTCGGTAGATTTTTTTCCATCCCGGCAAATATGGCCGCCAGTTCCCGAAAAATATTGCCCCATATATATTATGCCTGTTAAAAGCCTGTGAGAAATGACCCAATGAAGCTTATATTATCACTTTGTCATTTTAGGCGCGTATTACTGTATAGGCTCACTGCCAAGATGAAGACACATTTCTTTGTTTACGTTCAAGTACGGGTGACCATGTTTGTAAATGGCCTGCACATTATGACTGTGTACGGCATATAGTTGCTGGGTTCAGCCCAGATTCGTCTATGAGTGGGCCCGTGTACATGTCAACATGAGGAATGATATTGCCGTGCGCGGGTGTGTAAATGAGACCAATGCACTTTCAGGGCGGACAGAAAGCAGATGTTGGAAATGTGTTAAATGACAGTCTTGTGGATAATCAACCTGCCATTAGAGAGGTATGTGGCAGGAGTCTTGTTGGCTTGCCGAGGATTACATTAGTCAAGATGGCAGCCCGGCTCGTAGAGGAAGTCCGACAAAACACATGGTCACGTCCGCTGCCCGGCATGCAAACCACCCACGCAGACACCATTGAACACTCGAAGATTTGCACACAGTTCGTAGGCGGTTTTACATAGACGAGCATGTCCAGGGAGCAGATCTGAATGTGATTGGTTGGCTCATCCGATAGGGCGGAGCTTGGATTCGGACACGGTGATTGCTCAGTGACGACCTTTGACCAGGGTTAGCTATTTCCCCTAACCTACCCCTTAACCTAAACCCTAACCTAAACCCTAACCTACACCCTAACCTAAACCCTAACCTAAATCCTAACCTAAACCCTAACCTAAACCCTAACCTAAACCCTAACCTAAATCCTAACCTAAACACTAACCTGCACCTTGACCGAAACTCTAACCTAAACTCTAACCTAAACCCTAACCTAAATCCTAATCGAAACCCTAACCTAAACCCTAACCTAAACCCTAACCTAAATCCTAACCTAAACCTTAACCTAAACACTAACCTGCACCTTGACCGAAACTCTAACCTAAACTCTAACCTAAACCCTAACCTAAACACTAACTTAAACCCTAACCTAGACTTTAACCTAAACCCTAACCTAAACTTTATCCCAGGGTACCAGCATCTATGTTGAAACACTTAGTAAAACGATTTTAAGTGCTCGGAAAGAACACATAACTCCAGCGTAGTCGGTTACATAAACCGCTTTGCTGGCGAACCTAGTTGTTCCTACAGAAATATATGATGCAAGACACATTGATTTTCATTCATTGAGTGGAATAGTCTGGCTAGTGGTGGGGAATGTTTAGACACATAATACACAAATGAAATGTATACAAATGGGAGTCATATAAAACAAAAAAGTATCATTAATTAACAACTAATGAGTATTGGGTTTGCAGTATGGTATACATGGATTGACAATTGACGTACACATTTTCAGTATCAGCAAAAAATATCTAGATGCAGGGTAACTGTTCAGGCGGCAGGATATTATATGGATAAGTACCTGTTCAGATGGCAGGATATTATGAATAAGTACCTGTTCAGATGGCAGGATATTATGAATAAGTACCTGTTCAGATGGCAGTATATTATTGATATGTACCTGTTCAGGCAGCAGGATATTATGAACAAGTACCTGTTCAGGCGGCAGGATATTATTGATATGTACCTGTTCAGGCGGCAGGATATTATGAATAAGTACCTGTTCAGATGGCAGGATATTATGAATAAGTACCTGTTCAGATTGCAGGATATTATTGATATGTACCTGTTCAGGCGGCAGGATATTATGAATAAGTACCTGTTCAGATGGCAGGATATTATGGATAAGTACCTGTTCAGATAGCAGGATATTATGAATAAGTACCTGTTCAGATAGCAGAATATTATGAATAAGTACCTGTTCAGATGGCAGGATATTATTGATATGTACCTGTTCAGGCGGCAGGATATTATGGATAAGTACCTGTTCAGGCGGCAGGATATTATGGATAAGTACCTGCTCAGGCGGCAGGATATTATGGATAAGTACCTGTTTCAGGCGGCAGGATATTATGGATAAGTAACTGTTCAGATGGCAGGATATTATAAATAAGTACCTGTTCAGGCGGCAGGATATTATGGATAAGTACCTGTTCAGATGGCAGGATATTATGAATAAGTACCTGTTCAGATGGCAGGATATTATCGATAAGTAACTGTTCAGATGGCAGGATATTATGGATAAGTAACTGTTCAGATGGCAGAATATTATGGATAAGTACCTGTTCAGGCGGCAGGATATTATCGATAAGTAACTGTTCAGATAGCAGGATTATTATGAATAAGTAGCTGTTCAGATGGCAGGATAATATGAATAAGTACCTGTTCACATTTTTATTTTTATATGTTTTATTTAACCTTTCTTTAACCAGGTAGGCCGATTGAGAACAAATTCTCATTTACAACGGCGACCTGGGCAAGATAAGGCGAAAAAATGTGCAGGACAACATATAGTTACACAGAATACACAAACACAGGAGTGCAAATAGCAGTGGGACACAGTAAGGAATACAGCTTCAAGATTAAACAGGATGAGCTATATGAAGTACAGTAGAGCAGCATAGATACAGTGATAAATAAATATATATATATAAAAAATAAAATTAAAAAATAAATACAATGAGTATCTTAACACGGAATGTAAAAGGATTAAAGTGTGCCTAGCAGGTATACAGAATAAAGTGTCTCTAGCAGGTTGGTCGATAGAGTGCATGGGAGTAAAGGAAATTAGGTTATGGGAAAGATCAATTGGGCATTATCTGAGCACAAAGAGTGGTTCAACAGTGTGCACAGATATGACAGCAGTACAGGTGCAAATAGGGCATGGCAAAGTGAGAAGGGGGTTGTGGGCCGCTAGCAGGTACAGAGATCTGACAGGTGCTCAGACAGGAGCCATTTGAAGGCAGCTGGTGAGTTAAGGGTTTCGAGTTTTAGGGATTTTTGTAAATCGTTCCAGTCATTGGCGGCTGCGAACTGGAAGGATTGGCGGCCGAATGTTGTGTAGGCTTTCGGGGTCACTAAACAATATACCTACTTGAGCGTAGACTGCGGGTGGGTAGCGCAATGGTAACTAGACAACTTAAGTACAGTGGGACTTTGCCAAGCAGAGACTTGTAAATAAGTTGGTACCAATGCGTTAAACGCCGAGTAGTTAGTGACGGCCAGCCGACTAATGCATAAAGCTTGCAGTGGTGGGTGTTGTAAGGGGCATTTGTAACAAAACGTATGACGCTATGGTAGATCACGTCCAGTTTTTTCAGCAGAGAGTTTGAGGCTGTTCTATAGATGACATCGTCAAAGTCGAACATTGGGATGATAGTCATTTTCGCCAAGGCAAGTTTGGCAGCCTGAGTGAAGGAAGCCCTGTTGCGGAAGAGGAAGCCGAGTCTGGATTTAATTTTAGATTTCAGTTTATTAATGTGCGGTTGGAAGGAGAGAGAGCTGTCTAGCAACACACCTAGATATTTATATGTATCAACATATTCAAGTTCAGACCCATCCAGCGTGGTGATGTTCGGTAGGCGGGCGGGTGTGGGCAGAGATCGGTTGATCAGCATACACTTAGTTTTACTGGAGTTTAATAATAACTTAAGGCTACGGAAGGAGTGCTGAATGGCATTAAAACTCTCTTGTAGGTTTGAGAGCACTGTGTCTAACGAAGGGCCTGCTGTGTACAGGATTGTATCGTCTGCATAGAGATGAATCTGGGAGTCTCCAGCAGCGAGAGCCACATCGTTGATGTAGAGTGAGAAAAGAGTCGGCCCGAGAATCGAGCCCTGCGGCACCTCTGTGGCGACAGCCCTGGGTTCCGACAGTAGGCCCTCTGACTTAACACCCTGGACTCGGTCTGAGAGATAGTTAGAGAACCAGGCAAGGCAGTCGCGAGAGAAACCCAGGCTATTGAGTCGGCTGATGAGAACACGATGGTTAACTGAGTCAAATGCCTTGGATAGGTCGATGTAGACCGCTGCACAGTAATGCTTTTTGTCAATGGCGGCTATGATGTCATTCAGGACCTTTACAGTAGCCGTAGTGCAGCCATGACCAGCACGAAAACCGCAAAGCGGAAAGGACATGATGGGATTCAAGATGGTTGACAATCTGCTTGTTAACCAGCTTTTCAAAGACTTTGGAAAGACAGGATAGGATAGATATAGGTCTGTAACAATTGGGGTCAAGGGAGTCTCCCCCTTTGAACAGGGGAATGACTGCAGCAGATTTCCAATCTCTCTGGATTTCCGAAGATGAGAGAGAAAGGTTTAACAGACTGGTGATGGGTGCAGCAATAATGTTGGCAGATAATTTTAGAAAGGAAGGGTCCAGATTATCAAGCCCAGCTGATTTATATGGGTCCAGCTTTTGCAACTCTTTAAGCACATCGGCTGTCTGGATAAGGGTGAAGGAGAAGAGTGGGAGGAGGCGTGGGCATGTGGCTGGTGGAGTGGGGAGGGGCGTGGGCATGTGGCTGGTGGAGGGGGGCGGGGGCATGTGGCTGGTGGAGTGGGGAGGGCGTGGGCATGTGGCTGGTGGAGTGGGGAGGGGCGTGGGCATGTGGCTGGTGGAGTGTAGAGCAGTTAGCTTGGGTGAGTGTATTTAGTTGAAAAGGATGGCCGGCTTCAGCAAAATGCTTATTAAGGTTCTCTAAAATCTTGGTCTTATCAGTGGTTACAGTAGTACCTGATTTTAGGGCCGTAGGAAGCTGAGAGGAGGTGATCTTGTTCTCCAGTGACTTAACAGTGTCCCAAAACTTTTTGGAACTGGTCTGACAGGATGCAAATTTTTGTTTGAAGTAGCAGGCCTTAGCAAGCCGGTTTCTGGCTTCTTTGAAGAGTTGCATATCACGAGGCTTGGATATTATTGATAAGTAACTGTTCAGATGGCAGAATATTATGAATAAGTACCTGTTCAGATGGCAGGATATTATGAATAAGTACCTGTTCAGATGGCAGGATATTATCGATAAGTAACTGTTCAGATGGCAGAATATTATGGATAAGTACCTGTTCAGATGGCAGGATATTATGAATAAGTACCTGTTCAGATGGCAGGATATTATGAATAAGTACCTGTTCAGATGGCAGGATATTATGAATAAGTACCTGTTCAGATGGCAGGATATTATGAATAAGTACCTGTTCAGATGGCAGGATATTATGAATAAGTACCTGTTTAGATGGCAGGATATTATGAATAAGTACCTGTTTAGATGGCAGACACTGCAGTCCTCAGCCTTAAGTACCATTTTTGGAACAGGGATTGACCAGGGTTGAAGGATCGGGTGATTATCTTTCCTGGAGTCATTAAGGAGATTAGTAAAGTGGAGGCCGTATCATAAATACCAGATTACCTATGAAAAGGAATAGACAAATGGTTACAGAAAAGGAATGAATGCATAACGCTGCAACAGGTTTGACTGTAAGGTCTGCCTTCAGATCAGCATATGCTGGTGTGCCCTGTTGGTGATCACGTGATGTCATTGTACCACTTCTAGATTAGGAGAGACGTCGCTCTCAATGAATGAGAATGATGCATTAATGAATCCACAGCTCATCTCTCAATCTCAAGGGAAAATGGGTTTTGTCTGCGTTCCAGGTCCCAGGTTAATTTTAACTAGACCGACATCTAGTCAACCTCTCCACAGTACATGGACATTGTTGCACGCATATTGGTCGTTCTAGGCGGTCCAGATGGTTTGTGTAAATTCAGTAGCGATGCATTCTGCGGCAGAGGGTTGACGGGTCGGAAAGGTTCTTACCCAATATTCATGATGAGTTCTGTTAGTCTGGAAGGAAGTGGTTGTGTTAGTTCTGGGATGATGGTGTCTCATAACTGCAGAACATCCACACAGGGTATCCATGTATTTGTCATTGGTTTAAAGATGTGTTGGAGGATTTAGGGTAGTCTCATGTTATTAGTGCGGTCCACAGGACCTGAGAGGGAGATGAATAAGATGGGAAGGACAGAGAGAGTAAAAGAGAGAGATAGAAATAAGGTGAGAATGACAGAGGGAGTAAAAGAGAGAGAGATAGAAATAAGGTGAGAAGGACAGAGAGAGTAAAAGAGAGAGATAGAAATAAGGTGAGAAGGACAGAGGGAGTAAAAGAGAGAGAGATAGAAATAAGGTGAGAAGGACAGAGACCACAAAATGCTTTTAGAACAGCTCACTTCAAGATGAAAATGGGTCAGAAATAAGCCATGGTGTTGATAAGTGAGCACCACGCCTCAGGATAAGCAGGGCCACGAAACATCTCACTGGCAGAACAGTGCCCTTACAGGCAGAATGACTTTAAAGCTATACCTCGTAGATGGTGGCTGGGGTGTGTGTGTGTGTGTGAGTGTGTGTGTGTGTGTGTGGCCAAATATATTAGAGTACGAGACCGACGTGTTCTGGAGGGATTGAAAACACCGTGGACGATACAGTAGCAGAACCAGCCGCCACACATAACCTATTCCTTATTTCAGTTGAATTAGGAAAACTACAAATTTAATGAAGAAGGCTAATTTGTGCCCGCCGCGCACGTATCCCTAGCAGCCACCAACGAGAGGAGGGGTGAGACAAGAGGGGTGAAGGGGTGGGGCTGGGCTGAGAGGTGGCTGCCGTCTCAATAAACCAGCGGTTTACACAGCGCGCTTGTAAAAACAACTGGGCCCAATCGAATCGCGACCGCCGAGGGACGGCTACAGACAGCCTTTGTCGCGTGCAGCCTGCCATGCGCGCAGTTTCCTTTTGGGAGGGGGTGGGGGTGGGGGTCACATCAACATCTCTGTTTAATAATAGACTGATTGAGAGGAAGCAGGTAGCTGATTTCAACCGGAGAAGGAAGGTCCTGTGTGGGATCAGATGGGGCGAACACTCCCTTCATTCGGCGAATGAACCCGATTTGAAACTCAAGGCAGATCCCTTGTTAAAGCGATGTCCGTGTCATCTCCCTCTCTCACTCCGTTCTCTTAACTCAGTTCCAGGTCCAGTTATAAAAGTGCTCCGTCGGGCTTCGTTTGAAGTCCAGGCTGTGTAAGGGCCGAGGCAGTAAAGGGACTCCTCCATCCTTCCCCCGGTCGTATAAATGACAGCCAGTGAAACCCAATCCGCCGCCCCTTCGTGAAATAGTCCTGATATCTACACCGCCCTCTCTGTTAATCAAATTCGACGTAATTGTCATCCGCGGATTTTTAAAGACTCTAAGGGGAAATCGTAAGTTGACCTTCGACCCGTGCCTATGGGTCGTCTGACAGTTTGTATATAGTCACGCTCCGCCGCGCGCGGCCTTTTGGTTTCCGTGAGGGAGTCCGTGTCCACCTCCTCCACCTCTCCTCTCCCCGGCTATATACACATATACATATCCATCCGTCCAATCCCTCAGATCTTCAAAGCTCGAGTTGGGAGTGAATCCCCCGGAGACCATAATATTAAAACCTAGCCAGAGGACAAGTCAATATGATCTGTCTTTCCTCTCGTGCTGTAGTCATCGTAATACTTCAGGCCTCCGCTAACGTTCAACACTAGGCTGTCAGGCGGCTAGTAGCCTAGCAGTTAGCAAACCTAAAGGTTGTCGGTTCAAATCTCAGACCCAACATAGTGAGAACATAACAGAAACATCCTGTCCAGCCAGCCAATCCTAGCCCACTCTCTAGATTGTCTTGTTTCCGGTGGCAGTGGTGGCCGGGCCAGCTGGAGACTTGGACACTATCTGGGATTGGTGTGAGGTTATGACAGGTTAGGTGTGTTGACTGACTAGGAAGGCGAGTCCACCTGTGACATCCTATTCAGACCCTGGTTGTGGGCGTTAACTACGTGTGTACACCCTGAACTTAACTCTAGGGAGAGAAAGACTACATGTTCTAGGATTACATGACTTTAGATTGTGTTTTAAGGCGCTCTATGAAGATGGAGCAGTGAACAGAACAGCGTTTTATGCTGTGACACTGGAAACGAAGGGAACACAGTGATAAGACAGCAACAGGAAATAGGAATCGTTACGCGGCTCGTGAATTAAAATGTTTCGACCGACAGGACGATCTAATTAAGACGCAGAATTTGCAGCCTGGTGACAGATCGTTATCGTGTGATTTCTCTTCCACAACATGGTTTTATCGTCAATAACCGGGAAAAACGCTTATCTCACTAAGCTCAGAACCTCTGTAGCTTGATTGATTTTGTTGTATAACAAACAAACATATAAACACAACAAATGACATTTTCAGTTGCAGTTCATGTAAGGTCACCGGTCAAACAAAACGAACCTAACTTGTAAAGAATAGAGTTCCTAAGGAAATCAGTAAATCATAATAAATGCAACATCAAAAGTGTCGATGCCATGTTTCTTGTGCTAAAGCAAAAGAGCAACACGTTTTTCCGTACAGTACCGGATGCAGTACAGGATCTATATGCATCTGGTGGGTTATAAGAACATAATGTGATGTAAGCGATAGGCACCAGGCTGTTACTGACCCCATCACATCACTCCCCCCACACAGGTGTCCCACCTTACGGGCCGCGGCCGGCCTGGTCAAGTCCTCCTGGTTTAATTCAGCTCCGCGTGGTGAACTTGTCAACTATGTGAGCCATCTGAGGCACGAAACAAGGCAGTGCAGCAGAGCACAAGGCGGGGGCACCGAAACCCGAAACGATCCGGTCGTAAATTCGAGAGAACTTGTGAGTGATTTATGTATAAGAAAATAGCTAACAGCGTCAGTAAATCTGAAGCCCTTGGAAATAGATTGTATCAATTAGTTTTAAAGGGAGCTGATTGCTCGCATATTACTGGGGTTCAGGGACTTAGTGTTTTAGAGGCCTACAATGTCAGAGTTAGTTCCCTCGAGGTCCCTCGCTACCCAATTTATGGATTTGAATTCAGAAATATAATATCCTGGTTGTATTAGTCCAGTTGCTTTTCTTTTTTATTCCATATCAACTCATGTGTGTTCAGTCTGTGGTGGGGAATTGATTCCAGGGAAAAACATCAAAATCTGAAGATGATAAATATGGAATAATAACCCTCTAGACTACAAAAATGTGTCATAACTAAATCGCCCAAAACCCAATTCATATAGACAGAGATATTTTTTCCTGGTCCCATTCACAGCAGAACAAAAAAACAAATGTTTTTTTATGTTTTCTCCTTTCTTAACATGCCGACAAGCTGGCTATGTTCATTTCCTGTCCAAACAGGAAGTGGACAGTGTCAGCGCTGGACTGGGGGCGGTCCAACATATGGCACCTCCATTTTGTGTCCTGAGTTGCTCTTTATGGGAATAAAAGTGTAATGGGAAAATGTACCATAATACGGCGTATGAAGGAGCGGATGACCGCTGCCGGGATTTCATCCTCCAGCTAGATCTGTGCCTGGAGGATCTGAGCCCAGCGCCCTCCGACAGACAGAGGATCTGAGCCCAGCGCCCTCCGACAAACAGAGGATCTGAGCCCAGCGCCCTCCGACAGACAGAGGATCTGAGGATCTGAGCCCAGCGCCCTCCGACAGACAGAGGATCTGAGCCCAGCGCCCTCCGACAGACAGAGGATCAGCGCCCTCCGACAGCCAGAGGATCTGAGCCCAGTGCCCTCCGCCAGAGGATCTGAGCCCAGCGCCCTCCGACAGCCAGAGGATCTGAGCCCAGCGCCCTCCGACAGACAGAGGATCTGAGCCCAGTGCCCTCCGACAGACAGAGGATCTGAGCCCAGTGCCCTCCGACAGACCTGAGCCCAGCGCCCTCCGACAGCCAGAGGATCTGAGCCCAGCGCCCTCCGCCCTGAGCCCAGTGCCCTCCGACAGACAGAGGATCTGAGCCCAGCGCCCTCCGACAGACAGAGGATCCCCAGCGCCCTCCGACAGACAGAGGATCTGAGCCCAGTGCCCTCCGACAGAGGATCAGACCAGAGGATCTGAGCCCAGTGCCCTCCGACAGACAGAGGATCTGGCCCAGCACCCTCTCTGAGCCCAGCGCCCTCCGACAGACAGAGGATCTGAGCCCAGCGCCCTCCGACAGCCAGAGGATCTGAGCCCAGCGCCCTCCGACAGCCAGAGGATCTGAGCCCAGCGCCCTCCGACAGACAGAGGATCTGAGCCCAGTGCCCTCCGACAGACAGAGGATCTGAGCCCAGCGCCCTCCGACAGACAGAGGATCTGAGCCCAGCGCCCTCCGACAGCCAGAGGATCTGAGCCCAGTGCCCTCCGACAGACAGAGGATCTGAGCCCAGCGCCCTCCGACAGGCAGAGGATCTGAGCCCAGCGCCCTCCGACAGACAGAGGATCTGAGCCCAGTGCCCTCCGACAGACAGAGGATCTGAGCCCAGCGCCCTCCGACAGACAGAGGATCTGAGCCCAGCGCCCTCCGACAGCCAGAGGATCTGAGCCCAGCGCCCTCCGTCAGACAGAGGATCGCTGCTCTCATCACCCGCCTCACGGGTAAAGCCCTCGCCTGGGCCAACGCTCTATGGTCCCTGGGAGGGCCGGTCACCCGTGACTACTAGGTGTTCTCCCGCATTCTTTCCGCTTGGGTTTTTGAGCATACTTCTGAGGGTAGGGAGACGGGGGAGCGTCTCGTCCATCTGAGGCAGAGGAGGAGGAGCGTGCAGGAGTTTGGGTTGGAGTTCAGGACCCTGCGAGGTGGAAGGCGTCGCGTCACGGGAGACCGCGCGGCAGTAGGGAGTGTGGCTCCCACTGGTACCAACGGATGGACACACCAGGGGGTAGGAGGTGTGACGCTCCCGCTATAGCACCCCACACTTCGTCGAAGCCCTCTGACACCCACACTACCAATGGTATTACGTTTCCCCATTTGTCCACATATTCCCGGTATAAGGTGCTTGTAGATTCTGCCGCAGCTGGGAAATATATTGAGAAATCGTTTGCACATCATCTACGGGTTCCGCTGGTGTCGTTGAACTGTCCTCGACCCATCACGGCGTTTGAAAATAGGCCGTTGGGTTCGAGGCAGGTCACCCAGGTCACGGTGCCAGTTACCATGATTACGCAGCACACACACACACACAAACGCACACGCACACGCACACACACACACACACACACACACACACACACACACACACACACACACAGAACAGATCACATTGCATTTAATTGACTCACCTATTTTCCCTGTGGTGTTGGGCATGCTGTGGCTTACTAAACACAATCCGCAGTTCGCATGGCCTCAGAGGACTTTGACTGGGTGGTTGCGGGAATGTCAGGGGAGGCGTGTCTGTTTGCGTCGGGGCGACATCGGTGGAGAGTCCAGACAATGTCTCCGCCGTACGCATTCCTCACGAGTTTACTGATTGGCTACTAAATGACCATCGACAGGGGGATTGGGCGGTAGACCTACTGGTGGGCGCAGTACCAACCTATAGTCATCGGTATCCCTTCGGTGTCACAAGCCGAGACTGAGGTGATGGGGACGTACTTTTCAGAGTCACTCCACTTCCTAAAGGTTCTTTTTTTTATAACAAAACTATGGGGGACTTGCGCCCATGCATTGACTACAGAGCGCTAAACAATCTCACAGTGAGATATCGTTATTCACCCCCCCCCCCAATCTCTAACCGTGATTGAGTTAATGCATTGGCTGTGCTTTTTCACAAATTTAGATCTCAGGAACGCGTATAAGTTGGTGCGTATCTGGGAGGGAGATGAGTGGAAAACAACCTTCAGCACTGTGATTTCCTGGTACTCAGTATTTCACTACACAGCGAGTAGATCTGCTAAAGATATATACTGTAATTGATATGGACATTTCCCTGGGTATGAGAAACAACGTAAAACCAAGATGTGTGGTGTGTGTGGTGTGCCAGTGACAGCATGATGTTTTTCCTTAGCATAGAGAAGGTGTGTGTACATATATGAGCACATGTTTTTGTGTGTGTGTGTGTGTGCCAGTGACAGCATGAGGTTTCTGTGTGTGTATGCACGTCTCACACGTTGAGTTTACCAAGCAGACTGGTCTGTGATACAGGGGGCTGGAGTGTTTACTCAGTGCTCTGACCTTCATTCTGCAACACTTTCACTGTGGGTATAAATACCAGCACCTCTCTAAATCACCTGGCAGCCACATAGGTAACACAATCCTAATTCTCCACAGAACTTCTCATTGGTTAGGCTCACACACATGGGCCCAATCTAAACCAATGGAATTCCTGAGCGTAGATGGCTGAGCAATATTTTTAAACGTGGCTTGTTGTCGAGAAGTCATCTGTAATAAATTGTATTGGGGTGACTGGGTCATGCGTTGAAACAGGATCGCAATGCCTGCGTCTGATACGTCCCAGAATAAGGCAATCAGGAGATGATAATACGCAGTGATCAGCCTATCTGGATCAGCCAATATGGATCAGCCTATCTGGATCAGCCTATCAGAAGCCCATCCTCGGCCCAGTCCAGGGAACAACTGGTTCTATGGGGAGAATTCACTAGAACGTTTGTGACACTTCATTTGGACTTTATCAAGATGCTCAGAGTTTCCTTCACCGATCTTTAACTGAAATGGTTGAACAGCGCAGAAGAGAACATCTCCCCTTCTTCCCTTTTCGTGAAAACCATTGATATGATGTATCTGGTATCAGGCCCTGTGTTATCCCAGAACATCACACATGTCCTACCATTAAGATGGTCTGGTGATTCTAGGTTCATGTTTGTAGAGCAGTTTGAAGATCAGTTTGTAGAGCGGTTTGTAGAGCAGTTTGTAGAGCAGCTTGTAGATCAGTTTATATGTCAGTTTGTATAGCATTTTGTATAGAAGTTTGTAGAGCAGTTTGTAGAGCAGCTTGTAGATCAGTTTATTTATCAGTTTGTATAGCAGTTTGTAGAGCAGTTTGTAGAGCAGTTTGTAGAGCAGTTTGTAGAGCAGTTTGTAGAGCAGTTTCTAAAGCATTGCTCTAGCGATTTCAGGGTTTTGTGTGTAATTCCCTGGGCCACCAATAAGTGAGTGTGAAAATGAGTTTGCACCTCACATTTTAGTGCCATCAACATCCTGTCAAAGTGACGTGCAGATTGACCCAACTCAACACAGACACAGTTAAAGTGCTCCATTAGCGGCTGATTGCATAGCCTTATAAACACGCCTGCACTGTAGCAGAGTCGCAAGTATCTTTGGATACAACTGTTCGTTGCCGGCATACATTATTTAAATGGCACTTTGTGGTGGGAGTCGAGGTACCTTCGGGAGAAACCAGTGTGGCTGATTGTAGTTCAGTTATAACGTGTTAACAAAAGGCTGGTACATTCCATGTGGTTGATACTCGGGTCTGTTCGCTCGTAGGCTCTTGAAGGCGAGGAGTTGAACACGTTCCCCTGACAGCATCAGGGTCTACTGTCCCGATGACTCTCTGATATCCGATCTCTCCGCCACCGTGACATTACAGAATGACCAGGAGAACCCTAGACACACATGGGAGCGGGGGGTCACTGTGTAGCAGGCTGGGATTTGTCATGTGAGATGGGTTACCGTAGGTTACTGCCTCCATCAAACATCAGATAGTCCTGTGCATCGACTGAAACGGAGAGAGAGAAATGGCACCGACCCGGGGACAGCAGAGAGGCAGCTGCTTGTAAGAATTGTGAGTCTCACATGAAAAGCTGTAACTGCTTCAAATAGCCAAATCACTGACAAATCATCAATTTACATGCAATAGGTTGTCCAACCCAATTCAGCCAAAAAGCTGACCAACAGTAGCTTATAAGAACCCCAGGGTAGGATCAATTGGTCTACAGGCCTCTCTTGCCACAATTAGTGCCAAAGTAAGCGCATTAGCCAACGGTCAAAAAGAGAGTGGACAAACTGACCGACATGGTGGGTCAGGAAGGAAGAAGCCTCTGGTCTCCAAAACGATCTTACCGATGTTTGCCAGGCAACACCTGGGTAAATAATAAAACTACTTTCCAATTTGTACCATATGAATTTATCAATAGGACAATTAGCCAAGAAAACATAAGCAAATAACCAACAGACGGACTCAAAAAGAAGAAATGGAGAGTTGTTAAATGATTAATCTGAAACCCTAACCCTAACCCTATGTCAATCCTATGTAAATGCCATGGAGACGTAACTTGTGCCGCGCATGTAAATCCCTCTAACAGGATAACCTGTTCAGACTTAGAACCGTACCCGAACTATAGACTCAGACCTAGAACCGTACCCGAACTACAGACTCTGCACGAGCAGATGGAGGCCTGGCCAGTCCTGCTCCATCCTTGGTGGGAATTGCTGCCTCTGACTCCCCAGGGAGAGAGGGACAGACAGTCGCTGCTGGGGAGGTCTGTTCCAGCTTATCACTCCGTTTATCCTAATTAAATTACCCACATTAACCACAGTCAGTCGTCTCCATTAAGAATCTGCGTGTGTTAAAGCACTAAATATCCAAGAGGGAAACAGAGTGTGAAGAGTTGACCGAACAAAAAAACGATTTACGATCGATTTAGTTAAGGATTATTAGGCGTGCTGGCCCAAGTACTACCTCTGCATGGTAAAAGTGCATCTCCGAAAACAGGATCAATAAAATGATTGATCGCTCCCCCAGCCAATCGTGGACGTGCGCGGAACTCACTTCCTAATTCATTGCCTTGAGGCACAAAGGTCAACAGCGAACATGCAACGTGAGAAACGAGGCCCGTTCACGTCGCGGTTCAATGTTTATTGATGGCTAATGGTCTTTCCATTTGTTTTCTTTGTAAAACAATCTATGTATTGTTTATAACTGGGATTGGCCATAGAAGCATGACTCAGACTCCGCTGAACATGACTGCTTGTGACCTAACACCGCAAACCGGGGTGGACGGGGAGGGGTCAGTATGGATGGCCTTGATGACTAGCGCAGGGGTGTGTGTGGAGGGGGGAGAGAGAAAGGGGGAAAACGAGAGGAAGATTTCAGGCCAGATTGTGTCAGTTCCATTTTTCACACACCCTCTCCTCGATCGGTCAGAAAACCACAAACGGGGTTCGAACACGGACCGTCAACGGGGCTCATCTGTCACCTTCACACCCGCCTCTGGCTGTGACCATCATGGACCTGCCACGGATAGAGCTACACCGACACTGTGGAGCTCGCGCGCGCGCCCCACACACACACACACACACACACACACACACACACACACACACACACACACACACACACACACACACACACACACACACACACACACACACACACACACACACACACACACACACACACACACACACACACACACACACACACACACACACACACACACACACACACACACACACACGGGTGGGGACTACCTGACAACATGTAATCAGACCCGGGCAGCGAGACATAAGGCCAAAGACCGTTCAAACAGCAGGTTCCACTGGCCCACTAGCTGTACAAATGACTATAACAGCCACCGTCTGGTTGGGTCGCTCTATCGGACCAGGAGGATTACATAGGCATGTGTAATTACAGTGTGTCTGTGGAATGTACCTGTATTCTGTAGAGCTTTCCCCACGGACCGTCCTCATACAATACAAACCACATGAAACTTACATTGTGTCAGAGCTAAGACCAGGTATTTGGGCTTTCTATGAAATAATATGTCCGATGGCTACACTGACTTGTAAAAGACAGCTAATCTGGTTTAGTACTCTGAATAAGGTATAGCGGGAAAGTTGTAGATGTATTCTAGTAGAACCGGGTTTTGGGAGTATTTGAAACCTCTGCGGTTATATTCATTTATTCAAGGTTAGGCGTTCAAAGACCGGGACTGGGAGCATCTGTCTAAAAGCACGGCCAATAGGAGTTACTTTGAGACTGCAACAAGACAAAGTGGTTGAATCAATCTTTGCATAGGAATGTTTACTGAGGTTGTCTCCGAAATATAACAGTGTCCCTTAAATATTAGTAAATAACTATGAACTGTAGATATTTGACCGTAGTCGATTGAGACAGATGTCGGGAAGATGAGTTATGTAAGCCGATGCTGGAGAACCTCTGAAAGTGCTGTAACTGGGGAACACAGCGGAACGATTTCCCCGGGTTCCTACTCGGGTTTGTCGCTGGGATCAGGAGACGGATCCGTATGACGTAGCAGCTGCGTGCTAACTGTGAACTCTCTGAACACGGCGTTCTGTACCAACAGCCACGGCCTTGCGGCATTGTTCTCAGAAAAACAGGAGACGGATCGTCTTACCTTTTCAGGAAGATAGGAGAAAAAAAAAGACTCAAACCTAAAACCCCCCGGAACAGAAAGAAGAAAGCGAGCAACGGGAGAAATTGACGAACACATGCTGGTAAAGAGAGCGAGAGAGAAGTACCACAGAAGCGAGGGCGGGCTACTATTCAAGTCCTTTTCCGATTGGCTACTGAACCTTCCCACCGGCAGAGTTCAGGGTCTCTTATAGAGACGTAATTGCCTTTGAGAGTCGCCATCAGTCCACTGTCCAGTGTCCTCACGTCCATACAGACTGTGACCAAACCTGCTGCCGCTTAAGACACATGATATTTAGATAGTCAGACAGAAGTATTTACACACGTTCACAAGCTTGTTGCATTTGAGTGTGTTCAAAATCACCTCATTCTCACACACACAGTCACAGCACAATATATATATATATATGTTCAAAATCTGCTCATTCTCACACACAGTCTCAGCACTATGCCTCGAGTGATTGATGACAGAACATTTCACAGTTGGTGCTAGATGCTATAAATAATCTCATAATAATCACGATAGCCGGCATTGTTACCGGAGCTATTGTGGGGCCCGTCTCTGGGGCCTCCCTGCCTCTCGGCTGTTTCTTGGGGATTTTTTCAGTAAGATGAGATGTCTCAGACACGAACAGGATCTCATCGGTCGGATCAGGAATGTATAGGAAAGTGATAGACCCACTTGCCCCCTAGATAAGGAGGCACAAGTCTCCAGTGTGTCCTGCCGGTGTATCGGATTACTAATAAATATCTGCTATTGTTGTTCTGCACGCCCCGCGGCCAAAGGAACATCAACCTCCATCGCACTCGGTTCCGCCCAGTCACTGTGTCACTCTGTGGTGTGAAACTTGGAACACAACGGCGTAATCCAGTGGTACGGCGCGGTCAGGCCTCTCTTGTCTTGTCATGTCTTCTTCAGGTAGAGGCATGCAGAGACAGGTGTGATTCGACTCCTGCCGACAGGGTCAAAGGGTCAAAGGGTATTAGCGGGGTCATGTGAATTTGCCGTAAACCTCCTTCGTTCTATCGACCCCTGACCTTTCCCTCAGCCCAGTTCGGCCACCTGTTTGTCCTGCTACATCTGGAATGAAATGGGTCACCAATGACTTCATTCAGTGCACGGGCACGTACGTACGCACACACACATACACACTATATGGTTCATTATGCCAATAGATTACATTTGTATATTCTATATGTATATATATATTTTTTTTAATATGGTAATTTGACCAGCTGGAGGTCTTGGTGTGCCTGATTTATCTTGTGACTATCCCACCTCCCTGCCGTAGCAGGCAGAGCACAGGATGTTCATCTGGTTATTTACCTATTCAGACAGTTTACTTTGAGTGACTGACAGGAGCAGTTAAAGCTAACTGTCTCGCTCAAAGGCTCGAACCACTCCACAATCTGCTGCTCCCGTATCCTTCTCAGAAATGTGACAAAGAGGAATTTCACCATGAACTGTTTTTCAGTTATTGGCGATGGTCTAAGGGACAAGATGAACTATGTTCATTTTTTCTGGACACGCCCTATAAAACCCCCAGCTATTCAGGCTGTTTTCCTATATTATGGATTATGTTACAAATTGTCACTGTGTGGTAAATGTGTTTACTAGTCAGTCTGACAGAAGCTCTGGGCGTTGGACAACGCCCGACATTTGGATAGCATATCAATTGTTTGCATATTGGAAGGGCTGCACCAATGAGATACTAGGGATTTCATCACGTGACTTTTACCGCACTGTGTTAATAGACCATAGTTGGGGAATTGTGTCACGTAGTCCAATGGAGTGAAGTGTATAAAGCCAGGCAGAGCATGAATCACGTTCGGTTTGGCGTTTATTTAATCGAGATAAAACAAACACGAAACACCGACACGGAAAAACGCTGAAACGTAAATGAAAGCGCGCTTAAACAAAGCGTCTTTAAACTTTACAAAAACACAGTGCACGACTATAGAAGACACTCACCCGCATAGCGACACGTAACGTAAATCAATCACAAAGACCCGTGAACTGTCACGTATGGGTGAGCCGTGTTGTCGCAGGGTGTTTAGGGGAGAGCACTTCTGTGTATTATGTTGATTGGGAGCACAGCTGTTTTGGGTTTAGCTAAGCACCGGGCATAGGTTAGTTAATCAGTGGGCTATTTAGGGCCCTGGTTAGGTTCACAGGTGCTTGGGATTGTTTCTATCAGATTATACGTTACTTCCATGTCCATGTCTATGTCGGTAAGTGTTTGGTTAAAGTCGTTACTGTTGTTTTGTAAATGTAGTTAGTTTCTTTCGTTCAGTATATGTTTTCGCCGTTCGCTGTTGTGTTTGTTTTGTGTGTAAATAAATGCCACAAATGGGATTTTCTGGCTCTGCATCTCGCTCCCTCAACACTTCACCCTGCAAGACCTTGACATGAACCTGACCCGGCCGCACACTGAGAATACTTTAAAAGCAACACCAAAAATTTGCATAGCTGTTAGTTAAAACTAATATGGCATGTAGCTGGCCTGGGATGGATAAAAAAAAATACTAGACATTTATTTCTTGAGCAATTTTGAGGACAAGAAATCTATAATTGGAGGTCTGACTTTGTTGAGTTTGGAGAAATATAAAGTATCTTGCCGCTATGTCTGTGTGACTGCCTGAGAGCGATTATTATTATGACGACAATATTTTGCACAATATTTTGATTCCAAAATCAGACGTTTCCAATCTGAGTGAAGAAGATTTACGCCGACGTTAGAAACAAATACCATGCAAATTTTCTCACTTTCCGTCACTTCTAGCGTCTAACCCAGTGCTGCAGAAAAGCTTTTGACAGCTCTGCGGAGAGTTAAACATGCAGAAAGAGATTACATTTCTTTATTTCAATATGTTTAAACCCAATTTAGATTGTTGTGTAATTATACAACATTATTGTTTAAAAGACAAATGCGTTTCAGTCGCCTATTTAACCATCAATTCCGGTAGAGAAGAATTAAAAAATAAATAAAACATAAATCCGTATGTGTCAAATTCTGGCATTTTCCTTCATATTTTCATTAATTCATATATAATGCACTATAAAGTGCAAGGATAGAAATATCCATTGTCCTATAGCATGTTAACATTTAAAAAATGTTGTAGATTATTTTAAAAAGCACTAAACTGAGCATTGAAAGACGTTTTGCTATGTTGGGAAGGCCTACGCAATGGTTTTAGATGTCAGTGCCACTAAACCGCTGACCTACACAGCTTCACAAAAAAGCATGCCACGTACTGAATCCTAAAGTTTTAGTGTAACCAAACATCTTAGTAAGCTACCGTATTAACAAACTATATTGTTGTTTTTTAGGACAAAGCAAAAAAGTATGTATTGCAAACAAAAAAATAAATATTGAATGCAAAACATCCACGAAAAGGTATCGAGATCCGCAAGAAATCAAAAAGATTTAAATGCAAAGACAAATGTATTGAAGTTTTTTTTCTATCTCTGCTTACGTTGCCATGGTTTTTGCTCTCTGTCTTTTTTTGCAGTTGCGAGTTCAGGTTTTTGCTCTCGGTTTCTTTTTTTGCAGTTTTTTTTACACAATTGTAACGTGTGGGCGGGGTTTAGATGACTTCCAAGAAGACGGGTCTCCATTGGTCAGCCGGATTTCGAGCAGTAGATGCAGTAAAACCATGGCAACGTAAGCAGAGATAGAAAAGAAACTGCAATACATTTGTCTTTGCATTTAAATAGTTTTGATTTCATGCGGATCTCGATATATTTTCGTGGATGTTTTGAATTCAATATTTATTTTTTTGTTTGCAATACATATTTTTTGGTTGCAATAGTAATAATTTCGTTTGTTCTTTTTGAGACAAATGTAACTCCATAGCATGCATGCTGGGAAAACCTAGCTCAAGATTATTTGACAGTTCTGGTCATCTAAAGATGGACGTTCTTCAAAAGAATTGCCAATTCTGTATACAGCTATGTCTTAAAAGGTTTGACAAATGACGTCCTGGGCACGTTTAAATTCCTCATGAGACAATTTGTTTAAAAAGCAGACATAATTTAGTAATACTACTCAGCTAGTTAGCCAACAAGCCTGTTCAGTAAAATATAGTTCCGTAGCCAATGCACATGTTTGGTAAGCACAAAAGAACAGACAGAAACATAGAATACAGTACTCGTGCAGCATACTTAAAAGGGCAAAGGTCAAAGATGTGTGTGTGATGTTTAGAGTAAGTACAGAACAATGTTTAATGGCGCCTTTCATTTTCTGTCACATTGACATGCTGATTACTATGATTCTATTCCTGACAAATCACGGGTTAGCCTTTCATTTGTACACATCTTTTTAATTACATTCAGTGTATTGTAATGCATAGTGGGACAGTTTGTTGTGTAGCACATGTGCAGAAATAAGCACCATTTCTGGCACTACCAGGGGAAAACTGATGAAGGCCGTAAATTGTCTTTGACAGAACCAGTTACTAGTAATCTTTCAGATTTGGTTGCACCCCTTTCAGAGGCTGACAGGCACTGAACAAATTGAAAAAATGACACATTAAACACATAATCCATGCTGCTTAAGACATTCTGCAGTGATGTAGATCTTTCAACGGCATTGCGGTGAAAACATTTACACGGATATAAGGAACACTTTCAAAAGCAGCATTCACTTCGTTGGTCTGCATACAATCGTTGACAGTCCATTAGCTTGATTACCTGAAGGCTGTAGGTGCAAATTAATCAAACAACTAAAACATTTAAGATTCAATCATAATGTACAATTGCATGGACATTATTGTGATATACCAGATGTTTCCAGAGTGACCTACAGTTAGTGCATACTGTTCAGATATAAGTGCATTCAAATCAACAAATTAATTATTGTCAATAGTCAGTGACAGGTAAAATAGGTAGAGACTGCTACCGTAGCCTCAATGGGAAGCTGGTTCCACCGATGAGGTGTCAAGACAGAAATAAGTATAGACAGATACCCAATCCGGAACTGGCCCGAAGGGTTACCAGGGGGTTGACTGCATTCTGAATGAGTTGCAGTGGTTTGGGAGCACTACCGAGTCTGAGCTGCAGTAAACCAGACCTGAGTGACAAGTACCTAGACAGGTATGTGTACTGCTTCCTGAGCGAGGCAATCTGTAGGAGAGAGTCACCGTCTCCACGTTAGCAGGAAACAGCAGCGCGTCATTGGGGATCGTGCCGGGGTGCCCTCGGAACAAGTGAGAATGAGATGAACACGTACTAGTGTGATAGCAAGAGAGAGAGAAGTGGAGTGAAATAAAGACTGGTATACCACCTGTGTGAAATATGCTGTTGTATTTATGCAACATGTGTGCGCACTTTAGTCTTTATTAATGATGTAACTGTAGGATGGATTTAAAACATGCGACTTATTCATACATACAGGGCAGGTTAATGACCCAATCTGAACCCATGACAACAATGAAGGTATGAATGAAAGAACAAATATTTCTAAAAACTAAGTGAAAATCATTTTTTCAATAGTGCCCTATCAATGACCTCCCTCAATTAGAGTGGATACATAACCGGTTTCTTCTATTGGAAACCAAACCCAGCTGGACCAGTTTGTCACCTACCTCATCCTACCTTTCAACGGCATATCGGCTTAGCACTTACGAATACTTGCTCAACGTCGCGGCCCGATGTTCAAATGCAGATGCCGTGAAGGCATCGGTTTGCAGATGAGACCTGGACACTGATTAAACAAAACAATATGACTAACTACAAACCGGAGACAGGGTGTTGGGCGGACGAGACTCACCGACGCACGAGGTCAACAAAGACTTATTTCCCATCGGTCTCCATTCAACAGAAGGTCACTGTGGCACAGAAAATGACAATGATTACGGGAGAAATGTGTGACATTCCTTCTGCGTCTGGGGCAGAGGATGTGAAGTATTAAAACTAGTGCACATATTCATCATATTTCTCCAATACTCACCGTCTGAAATACAATATTCACTCTGTGCAACTTTTTAGATGTGCAATTTCTTAGAGTAAAGTGCAATTGTAGTTCTTAATAATAAGATGGAGGGGAGAGAAGAACTCTTGTTAAAGAAATAGCTCCATACAGCTTTAACACGAAAAGACCCCAAAAATACATTCTTATGGTCTACTCAGTAACTGTCTAACTCAGTCAAAAGAGTCCAAACAAAGGTCATCACTATGATCCATAAACAGCCAAAACCAACTAAGTGTAATAGAATCTGAAGGGCAAACCGGTTCCCTCTCCCAGATCTAAACCAAGCAGTGCCCCTGGCAGCCCAAACACCAGCGGTAGCCTTTGCGTTCAAATGAAGTTGTTCAACTATACGAACATTAAAACATCTCGCATTGTATTTCGACTTTGTCTCGCTTCAAATTAATTGTTTCTCCGAATAAAGTAAAAACAATTATTTTCAACACCAATAACTTAAGCACATGACAAGCTCAAAGCGCTGGTCTCGGACACCACCCAGTGTAATTTGATACAGAAATCAGGCTGTGTCGATTGGCAACAACACCTCCTTCTCACTGACTCTTTAAGGGGCGAACCGCACCCAGAAACATCCAGGATTTCGGTATCGCGTTTAGCTATATATTCTTGACTGGAGACGACAGACTCGCATTTCATTTCAACACTTTTGAAACAATTACATCCAACTTTATTGTCACTTCTCCTACGAATGTCACATGTTGGTTTGCTTATTAACACTACAAAATGCAGAAAAAGTTTAAAAAACAGAAACTGTTGTCATATATTTGCATTATTTAATATAATATTGATATTGTGGACAATTTTAATTTGGGTGGGACACCCTTTCAACACAGTGGTCTGCCCTCAGCTCTGCTTAACTTCCTGTTTAGCCATGTTAGGATTTTTATTACAGCGCCAACTACAGTTTGAATAAAACACTACAGCCTCAGAGGCCCAATTATCAACAATGATGACTCAGTCTTCAGGAAGTAGGGAAGCACACTGGTATGGGGTGCCGGGACAACAACCAGGAAGTAGGAAGCACACTGGCATGGGGTGCCGGGACAACAACCAGGAAGTAGGAAGCACACTGGTATGGGGTGCCGGGACAACAACCAGGAAGTAGGAAGCACACTGGTATGGGTTGCCAAGACAACAACCAGGAAGTAGGAAGCACACTGGTATGGGGTGCCGGGACAACAACCAGGAAATAGGAAGCACACTGGCATGGGGTGCCGGGACAACAACCAGGAAGTAGGAAGCACACTGGCATGGGGTGCCGGGACAACAACTAGGAAGTAGGGAAGCACACTGGCATGGGGTGCAGGGACAACAACCAGGAAGTAGGAAGCACACTGGCATGGGGTGCCGGGACAACAACCAGGAAGTAGGAACCACACTGGCATGGGGTGCCGGGACAACAACTAGGAAGTAGGAATCACACTGGCATGGGGTGCAGGGACAACAACCAGGAAGTAGGAAGCACACTGGCATGGGGTGCAGGGACAACAACCAGGAAGTAGGAAGCACACTGGCATGGGGTGTAGGGACAACAACCAGGAAGTAGGAAGCACACTGGCATGGGGTGCCGGGACAACAGTCTCTCCCTCAACATCAATTTTAATTTGCCTTTATTTAACCAGGTTAATCGATTAAGAACAAGTTCTCATTTACAATCGCGACGTGGCCAAGATAAGGCGCAAAGTGCCAGGTGACATGAAGTTACACATAAAAATACAAACAGTCAAGAAACAGTTACACATATAAACGTATTTGGTAGGTAAAATAAAATAATAATGTACAATAAGTGTAATTATGGTCTTGGAGTAGAGAGGTAGATTGATGGTAAGTACAGTGTCACTACAAGAGAACTAACACAGTGACAGAGAACCCGATGCACATGGCTGTTATTGGTAATGTGCATATATATACAAACAGCTGTGCAGTTGATTATGTGCAATATGTGCTGAGGCTTTGATTAACACGCTAGTTCATAAACGGGCAAAGGAGTCAACTAAACGAAGAAGGTTGACGTTAAATTTGAGTAGCAGTGGAGGGAAAACATTTATCATGGACTATCAACAACCTTGTCCAGAGGACAAATCATTATCTATATTTTCTGAGCCAAACTGGAGAGATGTGACACACCACCCTGTGTCCTGTCCAAATACAACCATAGATACCATCCTACACGGTAACATTAGGACCCAGTATGGGAACCTAAAGACCCACAGTCTGTACACACCTACCCAGTTCATCACTAGGGCAAGCTAATCCATCATATTAACCTGAAGCTGTGTCTGATGAAGTGCTAAAGCATAATCAAGCTAAGCTAAACCACTTACCATTTATCCATTTTACCGTACAGACGGGCAGAAGGGTTTGTATCCGAAAGGCTAAGCGGCTATTAGACAGAGTCACCTGCCCGTCCAGACACAAACACCTCTGTTCCACACACACACATTGCACAACCGCTGCTCCATTTATGTGTTCATTAATATATTATTTAATACTTTGAGTTTAAACATAACCAGTACCTCACCTATGGCTTAGTGTACTTGCCTGGGAACAGTTAGATCTCGCAGTCAACGTTTTGGATGCAGAAGAAAGTGCACGGGTAAAATCCAGAGTTTGACACATGGCCAAAATGTTACGGCCGGTCAACTGGGTCAGAGCACCTCTAAAACAGCAAGGCTTGTGGGGTGCCCCTGGTCGGCAGTGGTGAGTACCAACTAGACAGTGGTCCGAGCTGGGACAAACCACTAACCGGCAGCAGGGTGTTGTGGGCCCAAAGCTTATCGAAGGGCAACACAGGCTATCCTGATGTTCTTAGATGTGTTTTACTGGAAACCGCGTGTCTGGGCATTGATGTGATGTGTCGTTATGTTTCGGTTCGTCAGATCAAATTTAGAAGTTGCCCCATGTCCTTCACGATCCCATCTGATGTCAGCCACTGGATCTGAAATAGCCACATTTGACAAGCTGCACGTACAAACATTTTTGTTTTCATAGAGTTACAATATCCGGATGCTATTTATAATAAATGTTTAGTTCAACAAAGGCCACACAGACTGTAATGCATCATGGGTCAATTGTGACTTTAAATGCTTGAATAATAATAAGTTGTTTTTTATGATGGCAAGGAGAGTTGTCTTTCTTCAACGTGATGTCATTAGGTTTCAATTCTACTTACATCTGCACATGGTATATATAGAGTTGTACAGAAATATATACTATAAGAATTAATATCCCCACCACTATTTAAATCTCAACCCTTTCTCTCTATCCTGTATATCTCCATATTGTCAATGTCAATAACCCACCTCACCTACCCTCTAACTAAATCCTTGGATCTCATCCTGAGTCTGTCAGCACAGAGCTTCCTAAAAACACCCGGATGACAAGTTGCCACTCCACACTTCGCCCTCCCCCCAGTCAGCAGTGTGACCTGCCCTGGAGAGTGAAGGCCTAATTATATTGAAAAGCATTTCTCACATTCCTGCCCTGTCAATCTAAACCAGTTTTCTTTTAATTCTGTGTGTTGCTGTGGTGGGCTGGCCCAATCAGAACACGTCTGAGTCAAGTTGTCATGGCGACGCAGAACAGGGTTTTGGGCTTGGCTTTCACCCAACGCCCTGCCGTTCACCTGTACAGGTAATAATTTGGCCATCAAATGTTACCACGCGCCAACGGTTTTGCACTGTCAACAGTACTAATCCAGCGGCCTTAAAGCACTCTGCCAATTCATGTCGACCTGCTTTCACAACCTCAAGTGGCTTTAATGCCAAATTGAAAATGTTAAGGACAGATGCTGTAGTAATATGAGAGGCCGCTATTTTGCTTTGTGCTCGGATTTGTGACAGGGTCGAAAAAAGCTTTTAATCTACAGTCAGGTTACTAATGGTAGTTAGTTGCGTACACACACACACACACACACACACACACACACAGCTTTGATTTAACTATAACAAATAAGTAAATCAAAATGGAATCCCCTTAAAGGAGGAGTTCACCATAGCTCATCTGCTTAAGGTACTAATTACACATTTTTGGAATGACACAGTGTCTAGTAAAAATACAAATCTACTCAACACAAAAAAAAATTCACAATAGGAGTTTGTTCAATTTGTTCCTCAAATTACAGCAAGCTAAAAATCCAGTTCAAAAGACAAAAAACACGTTATAAAACTGGTTTGTTTTGAAACATGAGCCTTAATTAGGCACATGTGGTGTTCAATGCCTGGTTGCACAAATTACAAGCAAGCGCAAATGTGTTATTTTGTGTGCGTAAATAGTACAACACACACATGTATTAGTCTTAATTAAACGGACATCATGTCTTATTTATCTGAGCTGGCGAACTGACCGACTGATACTGAGATACAAACATTTGTTAACCAGAGGTAACCTTAGAAGGGCTAACACTCGAATATTCATCATAGCTGTAACTCTCTTTCACACACACACACACACACACACACACACACACATACATACAGTACAGTAGATAGACATGACACAGAGACACATTTGAAAGACATTGTTCGTTTATTCATATTAAGTAAAGGCTGAGACAAACAGGTTCTGCAGGGCTCGTCTACATCTTTCCCATCAGATGATCATCTCTGCCACACTGTCTCACTGTCTCTCCTGTTTCCTGTCATTCGTACAATTCATTTCCTGGTTATTGTCGTCTGTTTGAAACCTAGCTGGATCATAGATGTGCGGTAGCCGTCAACAGTCATGAGGATGCTGTTCTCTTAGTTATGACATATACACACTCACACACACACACATACACACACACACACACACACACACACACACACACACACACACACACACACACACACACACACACACACACACTCACACACACACACACACACACACTCACACACACACACATACTCACACATACTCACACACACACACACTCACACACTCACACACACACACACAATCACACATACACGCCCCCACACACGCACGCACTCACACACACATACTCACACACATACTCACACACACACATACTCACACACACACACACACTCACACACACACACACAATCACACACAAACGCCCCCACACACGCACGCACTCACACACAGACTCACATACGCACACACTAACACACGCACACTCTCACGCATGCACGCACTCACGTACTCACTCACACACACACTCACGCATGCACTCACACAGGCACTCACACACGCACGCACTCACACACGCACGCACACACTAACACACTCACGCACGCACTCACACACACACACACACCAGACACACACCACACATACACACACACACACAATGTCAATGAGAGTTCAACCTAGCTGAAGTGATAAGCTTCCTGACTAGTCATGCCTGAACACACTACAACAGGAAGACTCCAATGGTTTCTGTCAGCCAGCGTTTTGATAGACTGCAGTAATGTCTGAGCAGAGAAAGTGAAAGGTCTGCCAAATCTATTGAAGTGTTTTTGGCTAAACGAATACATTTTTGTCTTCAGGGTCTTGTCCCTGAGAGCCCAATGTGGGGGTGAGAATCCGTTTTGGGGCGGGGCCAGTATTTAATCTGATCGCATGTTGTCCACAACGACGCTTCTGTCTGCGATTCCAGAGAGCGATTTAGCGGGCGAATGCTGCGTCTGCTGGCTGAATTGAAAATGACAATATTGTCAAAGGTGCTAGAATGTGTAATCTTATTGGATCCTGGCCTAAAGCCCGGCCACATTGAGTGAGTCACTGTGTCTAGGCCATGCCATCTCCCACCTCTACACACCAGGCGACACTGTCACCAAATCCTTACAACACAGCAAATATTACACACCCTTCCACATAGGAACAACTAGCAAATTATACCGGTTGCATGAAATAAGTGATGGCCACATCCCCGTCATTCAATATACTCACTCCCCCGGATGGGGTTTCACAATGTCCCGTTGAACCACAGAACTGGAGATCTCTGCTGAAAGCAAATCCGATTCAAGGCTCTGGATCTGGGATCTGGTCCCCAGGCCTGGCCCATCAAAAAGGCAGGCTGTGTGGATGAAAGGGAGGGTTCTGTGGGCCAGCCCAGTGAAAGGCCCTTGTTGTGAGGAGGATCCCTCAGGTGCCAGTCGGGCCTGGGTCTGTGGCAGCGAGCTGGTAAGTGAGAGGGGCCTACTGTGAGCCTGGGGAACGGGTGGAAGTAAAGGGGGTCGCTAATGCCTCTCTCTGGGAGAAGAGGAATGTCAGGGCGGCGGAGGGGGCCCGGTCCAGGCTATGTCTGTCTGTCTGTGTGGGACCACGTCCGTCTGCGTAGAACTTCAACAAGAAAGACCCACGAGAGAGATACACTCAACACTTCATTTACTAAACGCTGGGCAGATCTATCATCTGGCAACACGCCCGCGCACAAACACGCGGCGTTGCTAACGCCTTTTTCCCGGAGAAGACAGTGATAACCAAACGAGGACTGTAGCCACGAGCAACGCACCACTTCTTAAAGGCTTTATTCATCAGGAGGCTCGGTACCAGGATATCATCTATCAACCTCTCAACACGCCACCTACACTAAGGGGCCACATTCATCAACACGTTACAATCACACTGTAGCACACAAACTACGAACACGATACAAACATAATAATTGTGATCCAGGCGTGTCATTGGTTAAACGTGGTCTAACATTAATCACAACTACTGCTGTGTGACGGGACACGTGACCAACGCAGATCTAAATGTCAAAGTGGCCCCAAGCAGATCTGCGTGACTTCCCGTATCCAGTTTACGTGATGGGGATTGGTGGCCTCTTCTCTTCCTCTCGTCTCACAACAATAGAGGCTGGGAAGAACGGAGACGGAAGAGATTCGCTCGTGAAAACAAACATGTGAAATAAACACGCTGCGTCTCCGTCTAGAGTTACAGTCGCGCAGCGGCGAGGAGAGTAGGGAACCGCCGGTGGTAATGTGACCAGTAAAGTTACACCAGGGGTGGTGAAATCCAGCACTTAAACACACACTGGCCTGGTGAGAGCTTCGGGCAGCCGGGGCGTGAGATGCTGCACTCACCAACCTCCATGTGGTGTGACTCCGCAGTCGTGCGTCATGTCAAGTGCAGTGTGTGTGTGTGTGTGTGTGTGTGTGTGTATTTATCTTGTTATGGAGAGGGCGACTGAGGATTTCTGGTGAAAATGTGACCAGCGTAAGTGGACATTCCATTTCCGCGGTGGTTATCGCTGACCGGAACCGAAAAGGTTAAGGTCGTGTTTGGTTGGACGCGCGGATACACACTCAGATGGACGTGTACACACACACACAACGATATTCGCACTGTTCCGTAAATGTATTGCCCCTTCTGGCCCCCTCACTCACACACACACACACACACATCCCTAGGTGGTTCTGGGTAACCAGATCTGGCTCTGAGCTCCAGTAGCGAGTCCCAGTGAGACAGCCTCAGTCATGAGTGGGAAACAATGACACAGCCAAAGCTATCTGGGAAACCCCTATTCAGCTTTACAAAAACACACATGTAGACATATAGACACATGTAGACATATAGACACATGTAGACATATAGACACATGTAGACATATAGACACATGTAGACATATAGACACATGTAGACACAGGTAGACATATAGACACATGTAGACATATAGACACATGTAGACATACAGACACATGTAGACAGGTAGACACATGTAGACATATATAGACACATGTAGACATATAGAAACATGTAGACATATACACTGATGAGCCAAAACATTATGACCACTCACAAGTGAAGCAAATAAAGAAGATAATGTCCTAACGTGTCAAAGTCTTAATTGTAAGAAAGCAATCAGCTAATGTTGTCAACGTGTCAGATGCAGTAGAAATGGGCAGGAGTGATGACTTTGACAAGGGACACATTGTTATGCCCAGACATCTTGGCCTGAGGCTCTCTGATACGGCTAGTGGGGTGGTCCTGGTCAGTAGTGGTGAGTACCTACCAACAGTCTCATCAGTATATCTGACAGGTGGTCATAATGTTTTGTCTCATCAGTATATCAGACAGGTGGTCATAATGTTTTGTCTCATCAGTATATCTGACAGGTGGTCATAATGTTTTGTCTCATCAGTATATCTGACAGGTGGTCATAATGTTTTGTCTCATCAGTATATCAGACAGGTGGTCATAATGTTTTGTCTCATCAGTATATCTGACAGGTGGTCATAATGTTTTGTCTCATCAGTATATTAGGCAGGTGGTCACAGACAGACAGACAGACTGACTCTCAAACTCTGTACCACAGCCTCCAAACAATAAAAGCATAGCTCTGAATTTACCTTTAATGCATGTACATTCACAGTCACCTGCACTATATAGACACATGTAGTATATATATATAACTCTGAATTTACCTTTAATGCATGTACATTCACAGTCACCTGCACTATATAGACACATGTAGTATATATATATAGCTCTGAATTTACCTTTAATGCATGTACATTCACAGTCACCTGCACTATATAGACACATGTAGTATATATATATAGCTCTGAATTTACCTTTAATGCATGTACATTCACAGTCACCTGCACTATATAGACACATGTAGTATATATATATAGCTCTGAATTTACCTTTAATGCATGTACATTCACAGTCACCTGCACTATATAGACACATGTAGTATATATATATAGCTCTGAATTTACCTTTAATGCATGTACATTCACAGTCACCTGCACTATATACGCTTCATTCTCAGCCATGTATTTCTGCAGCTCGTTAATGGTGGTTTGTTAGGAGGTCATGTTTGGGTGAAGAAGGGAGCTGGAGGGAAGAACGTACAATATCCGATATCAGCGTCCGTGCGGACGCTATCTCATCCTCCCTCTCCTTCCTGGCTTACCTGAAAAGGCCTGGGAACAGCCGCCCCGCAATACCTGTGAGTGACAGCTCATCGCCCGGGGCAACCACCTTGCCGTCAGGTGAGATCTAGGCGTCTCGGGTTTCGCCAAACACCCCGCCGCTCCTCCTCCCCTTCCTTCCTTCCTCCCTCCCTCCCTCCCTCCTCGGGGCTCGCTCATCCACCTGCCCAATTCCCCCTTACTCTGTTGGGACAATGGCAGGCAGGGCCGCTGCAATCCCCTGGGGCTGTGAGATTTACACCGTCTCCCTCTGCCTTGTGCCTGGGAAAGAAAACACTCCTGTAACACTAAGCTGCTACCTGAGGGCCACACTGCCACTCACAGCGCCTTGTCTCCGTGGCAACAGTCCCAGCTATCCTCTTCTTGGCATCAGGCGGCACCTAACGGTAGAAAAAAGACCGGGAGAGACGGAGACTGGGAGACTCGAGAGAAAGACCCCGAGACAACGGACCAAAGATACAGTACTCGGCCTGACGTTTAAATTCAAAAGCCGTGTAAAAAAAGATCAGAAACACGTGTACATTGAAAGCCATTCATTTCCTGCCGTACTAAAGTAAATATTATGAATGTACCATTTAAGATCGAGCGCATAATCCATCACGAACTATCGTGGCCAAGTTTGAGCTTACTTTAACTCACACTTATGGTTAGCCGTGGCAAGTTTTTTCTTGGTGGCAGCTGGCTGAATCCTGAGGTAAAAAACCCCAACATCGCCTCATTTCAGGACGCACAGTCCCAGTTCCTCTAGCTTGTCTGGTCAACCTGGGACGCGTCAAATGGAAGACAGGCGGAACAGTCTGAGATCAGACACGAGGAAAAAACGTGTCAGGGTTACGATCTACAGCATCACAGGTGCGTGAAAGCTACGCTTGATCAGTGTTAAAGCCAGCAAACATGAGGCATCTCCTGGTGTGTGTATGCCCAGTCAGTAGTCTACTACTAGAAACAAGAACGCCTCAGCTCAAGGTACCACACCTGGAGCCTATATACGGAACCTCTCCATCCCCTACCCAGAATATGTGCTCGGCACTTGCTGAGAAATAACGCTCCACATCTACAGTGAAGGGAGAAGGTATTTGATCCCATGCTGATTTTGTACGCTTGTCACTCTCATATCCCAGTGTATGTCACTCATCCCAGTGTATGTCACTCTCATCCCAGTGTATGTCACTCTCATATCCCAGTGTATTTCACTCTCATCCCAGTGTATGTCACTCTCATCCCAGTGTATGTCACTTATCCCAGTGTATGTCACTCTCATCCCAGTGTATGTCACTCATCCCAGTGTATTTCACTCTCATCCCAGTGTATGTCACTCTCACCCCAGTGTATTTCACTCTCATCCCAGTGTATGTCACTCATCCCAGTGTATGTCACTCTCATCCCAGTGTATTTCACTCTCATCCCAGTGTATGTCACTCTCATCCCAGTGTATGTCACTCTCATCCCAGTGTATGTCACTCTCATCCCAGTGTATGTCACTCTCATCCCAGTGTATGTCACTCTCATCCCAGTGTATTTCACTCTCATCCCAGTGTATGTCACTCTCATCCCAGTGTATGTCACTCTCATCCCAGTGTATGTCACTCTCATCCCAGTCTATCTCTCTCACATCCCAGTGTATGTCACTCTCATAGCAGTGTATTTCACTCTCATCCCAGTGTATGTCACTCATCCCAGTGTATGTCACTCTCATCCCAGTGTATTTCACTCTCATCCCAGTGTATGTCACTCTCATCCCAGTGTATTTCACTCTCATCCCAGTGTATATCACTCATCCCAGTGTATGTCACTCATCCCAGTGTATTTCACTCTCATCCCAGTGTATCTCACTCTCATCCCAGTGTATTTCACTCTCATCCCAGTGTATGTCACTCTCACCCCAGTGTATTTCACTCTCATCCCAGTGTATGTCACCCTCACCCCAGTGTATGTCACTCTCATCACAGTGTATTTCACTCTCATCCCAGTGTGTCACTCTCATCCCAGTGTATGTCACTCATCCCAGTGTATGTCACTCTCATCCCAGTGTATGTCACTCTCATCCCAGTGTATGTCACTCTCATCCCAGTCTATCTCTCTCACATCCCAGTGTATGTCACTCTCATCCCAGTGTATGTCACTCTCATCCCAGTGTATGTCACTCTCATCCCAGTATATGTCACTCTCATCCCAGTGTATTTCACTCTCATCCCAGTGTATGTCACTCATCCCAGTGTATGTCACTCTCACCCCAGTGTATGTCACTCTCACCCCAGTGTATGTCACTCTCACCCCAGTGTATGTCACTCACATCCCAGTGTATGTCACTCACATCCCAGTGTATGTCACTCTCATCCCAGTATATGTCACTCTCATATCCCAGTGTATTTTACTCTCATCCCAGTGTATGTCACTCTCATCCCAGTATATGTCACTCACATCCCAGTGTATGTCACTCACATCCCAGTGTATGTCACTCACATCCCAGTGTATGTCACTCTCATCCCAGTGTATTTCACTCACATCCCAGTGTATGTCACTCATCCCAGTGTATGTCTCTCTCACCCCAGTGTATGTCACTCTCATCCCAGTGTATGTCACTCTCATCCCAGTGTATGTCACTCTCATCCCAGTGTATGTCACTCTCATCCCAGTATATGTCACTCTCATCCCAGTGTATTTCACTCTCATATCCCAGTGTATGTCACTCTCATCCCAGTGTATGTCACTCACATCCCAGTGTATGTCACTCACATCCCAGTGTATGTCACTCACATCCCAGTGTATGTCACTCTCATCCCAGTATATGTCACTCACATCCCAGTGTATGTCACTCTCATCCCAGTATATGTCTCTCTCATCCCAGTTTATGTCACTCACATCCCAGTGTATGTCACTCTCATCCCAGTGTATGTCACTCTCATCCCAGTGTATGTCACTCTCATCCCAGTATATGTCACTCTCATCCCAGTGTATGTCACTCTCATATCCCAGTGTATTTCACTCTCATATCATTGTATGTCACTCTCATCCCTGTATATGTCACTCACATCCCAGTGTATGTCACTCATATCCCAGTGTATGTCACTTTCACCTTAGTGTAATCCACTATCACCTCATTGCATATCACTCACCTGAGTATATGTCACTCTCGTCCTTGTGTATTCCACTCTCAGCACAGGGTATGTCATTTTCACCCCTGTGTATGTCACTCTTAACCTGTTGTATGTCATTTGAATAGGAAACAACAACATTTAATGTGTCTCCAAGGAACTAGTTCATTTAAACAAATAAAATAAACCGATACAGTCATTGGCATTGACCTGTTTTGTAAGCCTCCTTACTGATACATTTCGACTGTTGTGTTGCATCACATATCTGGCACATGAAATACAGAAAAGAAATGTTGTCCTTGACTTAACTGTAATGTCGTGGGGATGTGTTGTAGCTGGCAGTAACAGTTAAGACAAGAAAAAAACTGTTGCAAAGTCTAAGAGAGTTTTATTGAGCCTCTAGCAGGGCGAGAGATAATTGGCCAATGGGTATTTCGCTCGATTCTCTCCGTTTCCAGTTTTCAGGGCCTCGCCTGGGCGGAAGTAAAGGCTTCTGGGAAAGATTTATACGAGGCTCTGGCCTAAATTGCACATGTCAGGGTTGCCTCTTGCTAATATTAATATTAATTCCTTTTGGAATCTGCACAGCTTTTGGCAAGCCTTAGTCGTCTGGAGTTTTCTAAGTAGTTTTCCATAAACCTCCCACAGTACAGGGGTTTTGGAGATATGACGGCTATAACGGCCTTTCCCTCTTTAGCCTTCTTTTTTTCAGTCCCGCTCACCCCCCTTCATAAATGCCAGCAATGTGAGAAAATCCATTTCCTCAGTTCCCTCACGTGTGTCCTCTAAATCATTTAGAATCACAATGAAGTTCTCAAAGGTGAATGAGCTCAGGTCCATCACCTCCAGGTGCACGAAACTAACAATCTAAACTCATTAAGCAGAAAATATTACTGCGTAAGACTCCAGGTAAAGTATCCCGTTAAAGCTCTGATCAACTTGCCCACTAAACTTTCCGTAATAACAGACCCGTCAGGGTTTGTCTAAATAACCAGACCAAGCGTAGTCGGCCAAAGTCCGGCAGCTCATCCAAACACACACTTTTTGGGTCTGGATCTGCTGTGTCATCTCCCCCAGACAGCCAAACACCCCATAAGCACAGAATTCAATCAGACAACGCCCTCATCCAAAGACAACATGAAACCCTACTCTCCTCTCTCCATCTAGGCGGTCTGTAGCCTCCACCATCATAGAAGACCGAAGATCTGCCCTCTGCATAGCAGAGGACTCCAGAAGGCCATCTGCCGCTGTGCTTTAACCAAGACCATTACAAAAAAATTACGGACTTTACCACAATTACAACTCTGGATTGAAAATTGTGTGGACAAAAAGTGTGATTCAGTTACGTTGTTTGTCCAAAAACGTATTTAAGTGATAAAAAGTTGCAGGTTTTTACGAAAGCTACAATGTGCCAATCGGCAATGTCATTGGGTTCTTCTATAACTTGGGACACTGGCACAACGCACGTGGATAAACGGGCAGGTAACTAAACCTTGCAACACTCAGGCACATTTAAGCACTGGATGTTGCACAGGGTTGTTTCCATAGAGTCGACTCGCTGAAAGAGAACGACAGGTCATTATGTATTTAGCCCCGGGTGAAAAATGAGGTGACTATGGTCTGTGCTGTTAACTCAACTGGTCACATGATTGCCAGGAGCACATACCCGTGGAAGGTGGCGTAACGTCAAGAATATCAACTTGAGTAACTGATGGGTGACTGGATGTAGAAATATACCCAGGGTCCGTGGAATCATCTCAAACCACTCCGTACGTTCTCTGACAGGTGAGACAGAAGCACACACTTAGGCAGAAAGAATCCCGGTTTAAAGCGGCGTCTCAATTGCGCCCGAAGAATTTTAACAGCCGTCTTCATTTAACCAAACGCTCTCGCCCACTTCGCTACGATATACATCTTCATTAGCCAACATTATGTTCTTACGTTACGTAAGAAGGAACGTTACGTTCCTTCCACAGTTAAACTTCAAACTGGGCGCACACGTTGTTGTTTTGCAGTTTGATTTCCTCTGCAGCCAGGATGAGAGTTCAGCTGAAATCTGAACTGGACGAGAAACAATCGCCGTGTCGTGTGCCAGAGCGTAGAACACAACCAACCTGCTGGTTCCTTATAGCACGGGACCAACTGACCCAGCGACCGGGGAAAACGCAGGAAATTCCCACCGCCAGGACCCCGAGCCGACACAGCGCTTTATTCCTGCCTGCTCCCCTGGCCAATCAAAGCAGCAGACAACTGGACACAGTACTGAGAGGGTTTATACCGTCATCCCCTGAACTTGCACCCGAGTTTTTCTCCCTCCCCTCAAACCCTCTCCCCTTCGTCTCCGCTGTATCGCGTTACTCTACCTAAACACAGCCGCGCCCTGACAGATCTCCCTCCTCTTAATTCGTTCAATCACCTGTTTATTTTAATCGGGATGAAATGACATTTCACGCCGGGCCTTCGGCCTTCTCCCTTCTGAGAGAAGGGGGGGGGATACGGACGCCTGTGTGGTCAGGAAGTGGCGCAAAACAGACGTGGAATGACATCAGAGGGCCGGTGGTGCTGCTGCAGTGTATTCTGGGAAACTCGAGAGAGAGGTCGATGGACACGGGAGGATGTTTGTGATTACAGTGGCGCTCTACATCTAGATGATTACACCGCCTCAACCGCAGGTCTCCAATCCTCGCTTTCCTCACGCCGGGTACTCTCTCTTTCTCTCTATGTTGCACAACGCTATGGTAAAGTGATCCATCCGGATGGAGAATGTGCCTGAGCCCCGTGCTATTGGAGAATAAGGCTTCCTGAGAGCACATTCCTGGGAATGTCACTTGAGAGGGATCCTCAGGTCCCCAGGGCAATATGTTGCTGCACGACTCCTCGTAACACTTGGCTCATCAACCAGGCAAACTAATCTGTCTTTAATCAGGACCTAATAGAGTCTTTCAGCGGGAGAAGTAATACGTGGGACACAACGTTCCTGTCGGGAACGTTGCTAGATGGCAGCTCAGGCAATAGGTTATGAACAGAAAAGCCAACTTCTTAAAATAGTAATTAATTGTTTTTGTCCAGGACCTAGATGGTATACTTTTTCATATTTGATTGAACAAAAAACGTTGACTTTCTGCACCGGGTTTCTGAACAATGAGTTTTCTTCCCTAGGGAAGATAAAACTGCCCAATATATTTTTACAATTTTGCGGGAATCAAAAGCACACAAACAAAAACAACTGGAAATAGCCTCTGGGCAGGCAGCTAAACAAACTCTGAATATTATCTCCACCAATACAGAGTTTGTTATCTTCTTGAACCAGTTCGTCCCAGTGAACCCTGCGCTGAAATGCACTCCAGTAGAGGGAATCCGTCCGGCATCAGATTAAATCCTACTGCGCGGGTACACAAAGTGCTTTCTCATGACTACATTTGGTATTTGCACTGCTGTTATATCTAACAATAGTTTAACTATGCGTCCTATAAAAAAGTGTTTCAGAGAATTACCAGAAGTTACCCAAGATTCACTTATAGTCAGGGTGGAGGGAAAAAAATTCAGGCATCCGTTAAAAAGCTGAAGATGAAGTTCACCTGTTCAGCACGACAACGACCCAAAGCACACATCCAAATCCACAAAAGCATGGCTTCACGAGAAGAAGATTCACATTTTGGAATGGCCCAGCCAGAGCTCAGACCTGAATCTAATTAAACATCTGTGGGGTAATCTGAAGAGGGCTGTGCACAGGATATGTCCTCGTAATCTGACAGATTTGGAGAGCTTTTGTAAAGAAGAGTGGGCAAATATTGCTAATAGATGCTAATATGCTAACATGCTAATAGACTCCTACCCAAAAAGACTGAGTGCTGTAATAAAATCAAAAGGTGCTTCAACAAAGTATTAGTTAAAGGTTGTGCACACTTATGCAACCAGGTTATTGTAAGGATTTTAGTTTTCCCCCTCAAAGATTTCAGGTATTATTTTTCAATTGATTTATTCACATTATAGATCACATTAAAGGTGGGAAAAGTCCTCACTTTTGTTGCAAGCGGTTCAGACATTACTGGCTAATGTGTTGAGTTATTTTGAGGTAACAGCAAATGTACACTCTTATACAAGCTATACGCTCACTAATTTACATTGTAGCTAAGTGTCATTTCTTCAGTGTTGTCACATGAAAATATATAATCAAATATTGGGGTGCACTCACTTTTGTGAGATACTGTTCACGCGGTATTTGGCCTCATATAACAAGGCCATCAGCCAATGGGCTCAAGGGATTCAAAAACAAACAGTTAATAACACACAGTGATAATAGAACCTTCCCTCCGTGCTCCATTGGTAGATCCAGCAGTCTAACGTTCGTTTAACAGCGGAACATAAGACCCAGTCGGCCCCAACAGAGTTGGACTTCTCTGCCACAGTCAATCTAGCCTAGGGCCTCCTGTGGCCGGATCTTAAAATAGGCCTCCACCAGGAAGAACTCCCCGGAGCCAGACTGCTGCTCTGAAGTTGTTTGAACCTGTCATGGGCTTTAAGCTATGAAACATTACAGTGTTGTGTTTGGCCCACAGAAGGATTTAGAGTGATCGCACAGCGTAAAACTCTGGCCCATTCTGATGAGGAATGAAACAAGCTCTCTGGCTTTGGAATAGATCAGTGAAATATGTCGGTGAGGTTCCCTCGCGCCCTGGGGGTCAGGGAGTGAGCGTGCTTTTGTGATCAGCGGGAAGCTGGTGTTGGTTTTTAGGATCGTTAGTCGTAGTGGCTACATCACAAAGTGTGATTAATCAGAATTCATCCACGACACAAGGTCGTATATATAACAAATGTACACACACACACACAGACACACTTATAACTCCATATAATGAAATTAGTGGCTGGGCAAAACCCAGACAAACATTTATAAATAACGTTACCCCTGCCCCGACGGTTCCCGCCATTATGATTTTCCCACAGGCAGTTTACGTGCATTGGGTTTCTTGTCAGTGGGATCCGTGCCATCTAACTGAGACTGCCCCCTCCTGATGCCAACACAAAGAAACAAGCGCTACGGTGATTAGCTGGAGTACATGAATGAGCCGGCTACTCAATCAGCGACCTCGCTTTAGATGGATGCTTCCCATAGCTGGAAGGACGCACTGTTCAGAACGATCCCCGCTGTGCTCAATGAAATATACTGTACGTCTACGGCCTCAAATAGCACACGCGATAACGCTAACCATTGTTTTCTACTGCGCCAAAAGCCGAGTCGCGTGAATATTGCTGCAGCATTATGGCGTTAAAAGCTAGCTAAGATTGTGGCTACACAAACAGTTTTACTGACTGGCTGTGCCCAGGGAACTGTGGAGGTGCAAGCAGCTGTGCTAATAGCTGTGCTGGTGGCAGGCCTAATCGAGGATGGGGTTATTCGGGCTAGTGATTGTGGGAAGGTGATGACAGGCAAAGCTCTTCCCGTTCCTGTGCCGTTCGGCCATCAGGAGAAATAGATCATCATCAGCTGTCTGGGAGGCACGGGGCCCAGCGGTACTCCAGCTAAATAGACTGCTCTCTTCCTTCCTCCCAGCAGCTCAGAGTATTATCACACAGGTGGCAGCAACCAGCACTTTAGCACAAAAGTTACAGCCACCACCAGCCGTAAATACCACTACAACTACTACCACAACCTTAACTCCACCACTACTAATACTACCAGAGTGTGTGTACAACTACCAGCGTGTGCGTACAACCACCAGCGTGTGTGTACAACTATCAAACACGCGCGACAGTTTAACGGGACATTAATTGTGACTTAGTCTCAGGCTGTAAATATTTCTGCACACTCCAGAGTAGCAGTCTATGAGCGCCTGCGACTGAATGGTTCCTCCTACAATAAATATGTAAACGTGCCCCACAGTCACAGGACGGCAGCCATTAATCACCCACTAATTCACAGTCATCATTCACACATCCAGTCTCCTAAATCTCCTAGATTAGCACTAATTACCCAGCGGCGCCAGTGACACAGAGTAGACGTGCTCATCCAATACACAAACACCAGGAGTGACCCTGGCCAATAAAACAAATGACACAGGATCTCGGGGCCTCATATCCGTAGTAGAGAGCACTCCTGCCCCCGAATTAGCTCATTAAATCGTTACATCCGAGTGAATTTCCAAGTTAACAAACTAGATGCGACCTTCACAAGGCATCGGAGAGCAGTTCCTGTTCCCCTACTCAACTGTTTTCGAATGCTTTAATCTCCCCAAAATTAGCACTGCATTTTTGATAACTAGACTCCGCTAGATTCTGAATGGGGTGTTTCTGGCCCTTCTAATTGAAACCTCACTTCCTCCGCGTTGCCGTGCAATTACAAATCAAGGAAACGTCTGCGGATTGTCAAGTCTCAATTCTACGAGTCGAGTTGCGACTGCATTCCTTTCAAATATGCAACCGTTGGGTCAGAAGGAGTTGCAGGTCCCTTCAGCGTGGCCTAAGGAAAATAACGCATTCATATTATATGCACGTACTCCGGGCACTTTTCGATAAACCACACTTAGGGAGAAGTCTTTCAGAGCAGGCATGTTGCTTTAGTACAGGGGTCTGGCTGGGTGACCTGGAGTCCTGGATTCCTGCAGCAGCGGCTGTGTCTCAGAAGAATGTTTCCCAGTGTATTCGACTGATTAACCCTCCCACCTACTTTCCTTCCTCTCGCCAGCCCAGCGTTGGTCCTGGATCTGGCAGTGATCCCTGTAGGAGAAACGTGACATACAGATAGGAGATATTAATATTCGTCCGAGTGTGAAAATCGGCCGGTCTGTCACGAGCGGCTCATAGATAAAGGCTGACCCTATGCTGAGGTTCGCGAGGGCCAGGCGTACCAAAACACAGCTCTCACGTCGTAACTGTCAATCATCGTCTGGCACCGACGGCGTCCACGACCCAGGGACAGGAAAAGACATGGAGTGTCCGAAAACACTTCTCAGTGTGTGGCGACCAGATAGCGTTAGGAGTGTTTGGGGTCGATGAAACGAACGATAGACGGCGCGTGAGCAGTGATAAATAAAAATGAATCATTAACCGCCTGAACGACTGTTGTCTTCCGCTAGAGCTTAGAGAGCTCCTGTGTGAACGATAGCCTGAGGCAATGGTGTTGTTCTGAGCGGGGGAGAATGTGTACGCGTATCCGATCATGGAGTGAAGGAACATCTGCAACTCCAAACAGAACAAGATATCTTCTACCCCCACGCACACGCGCACACACACACACACACACACACACACACACACACACACACACACACACACACACACACACACACACACACACACACACACACACACACACACACACACAGAGAGCATTCTACAAGCCTACCCGTTAAAGGCAAAAAGATCGCCCCCCCCCGTCCATCTATTTCCTTCTGTCTTTGTGGAGCCTGAAACAGCTGGGCTGCTGTGAAAATATTTACCCAGGGAGAGCTCACTGCTGGAGGGGCTTCGATGCCGCCTCGTAATCAGTCTAAAGACATTATCCACTTATTGGAGATGAGCAGAGGGGCTGGAGGCTACAGGCAGGCTCGCTAACGTCGTTACCGTAATGGCCGCCAGTGAGGCAGGGTAATGAATTCCGCCTCCGTGCACCCGCGGAGGACTCCCGGCTCCCTGAAGGAAGGTCCGCGCCCGCCCGCGCCACCGTTAATATTCACGCCCGTTTGGGGACGCCGGCTTTATAAGCTCTGCGGATGAGGCGCGGGCCGCACGCAGACAGCCAGCCCGTCGTCTGCCCTCAGGCGTCGCCGCTGACACCATTAGAGAGAACCGGATACATAATGGATATACGCGGTGAGAGCGCGGGAGATATGCAGATGACGAACACCCGAATCTCAGTTGGGTCACGTTTGTTTTCAGCAAGCAGTAGCCCCTGTACAGAGCGGATCCTTACGAGCAATTGACTTTGAGAGAGCGTGTGAGGTGAAACGGCGTGCCTGTGTGTAGCGAGCTAATAAACCCACGATAGCACTGATGAGGTCAGAGAGGAGAAACTGGAGTCTTTCGTTTCCTGTGTCGTTCCATCACCCGTCTCCTCTCGCTCGTCCATCCCTCCGTCGTCCGTGTCAACGCTCTCTGAGAGCCGGCCCCATGTGTTGGCCGTAACGTGGCATCGCCACTGGCAGCTAGCTTAACCGTGCTACTGCACAGGATCCCACAGGGCTGGTCATTGTGCATGTTTGTGACTCATGGTAAGTGTGGGCGATGAGACTGACAGGTGCTGCCGACCACAGTTCAGATGCTCGAGGGGGGGGAGGGGGGTGACTTCAAATGACACGTGTTGTGGCTCCCTCGTTAACCATCGCCATTTGCCCGTTCCCGATGCCAATAGAGCACAGTGGAAATCTCAAACCTCTGTACAAACTGCAGGGTGGACAGAGGTATTCCATGACGTGGCATGTGGGTCCATCGTTTATGTGTGACCGCATTAGCATGGCTTAAACGTTGCTTTAATGTTGGCCTCTGTCTGCTGATGTCCTTCAGTCACGATCAACTGTACACAGTCAGTAGTGATCACATCTTGGTTACATGCACACTCTGAGTTGGAACAAACACTATCAACTGGAAGATACGTCATCATTTTCTACAGCATGAATGACGTCACCACTGGCCATGCTGCAAATTATCTGTCTATTGGCCACACCGTGTATCACCTGTCTATTGGCCACACCGTGTATCACCTGTCTATTGGCCACACCGTGTATCACCTGTCTATTGGCCACACCGTGTATCACCTGTCTATTGGCCACACCGTGTATCACCTGTCTATTGGCCACACCGTGTATCACCTGTCTGTTGGCCACACTGTGTATCACCTGTCTATTGGCCACACTGTGTATCATCTGTCTATTGGCCACACTGTGTATCATCTGTCTATTGGCCACACCGTGTATCACCTGTCTATTGGCCACACTGTGTATCATCTGTCTATTGGCCACACTGTGTATCACCTGTCTATTGGCCACACCGTGTATCACCTGTCTATTGGCCACACTGTGTATCATCTGTCTATTGGCCACACTGTGTATCATCTGTCTATTGGCCACACCGTGTATCACCTGTCTATTGGCCACACTGTGTATCATCTGTCTATTGGCCACACTGTGTATCATCTGTCTATTGGCCACACCGTGTATCACCTGTCTATTGGCCACACCGTGTATCACCTGTCTATTCGCCACACCGTGTATCACCTGTCTATTCGCCACACCGTGTATCACCTGTCTATTGGCCACACCGTGTATCATCTGTCTATTGGCCACACCGTGTATCACCTGTCTATTGGCCACACCGTGTATCATCTGTCTATTGGCCACACCGTGTATCACCTGTCTATTGGCCACACCGTGTATCACCTGTCTATTGGCCACACCGTGTATCATCTGTCTATTGGCCACACCGTGTATCACCTGTCTATTGGCCACACCGTGTATCACCTGTCTATTGGCCACACCGTGTATCACCTGTCTATTGGCCACACCGTGTATCACCTGTCTATTGGCCACACCGTGTATCACCTGTCTATTCGCCACACCGTGTATCACCTGTCTATTGGCCACACCGTGTATCACCTGTCTATTGGCCACACCGTGTATCACCTGTCTATTGGCCACACCGTGTATCACCTGTCTATTGGCCACACCGTGTATCACCTGTCTATTGGCCACACCGTGTATCACCTGTCTATTGGCCACACCGTATCACCTGTCTATTGGCCACACCGTGTATCACCTGTCTATTGGCCACACCGTGTATCACCTGTCTATTGGCCACACCGTGTATCACCTGTCTATTGGCCACACCGTGTATCACCTGTCTATTGGCCACACCGTGTATCACCTGTCTATTGGCCACACCGTGTATCACCTGTCTATTGGCCACACCGTGTATCACCTGTCTATTGGCCACATCTTGTATCATCCCTCTATTGGCCACATCTTGTATCATCCCTCTATTGGCCACATCTTGTATCATCCCTCTATTGGCCACATCTTGTATCATCCCTCTATTGGCCACATCTTGTATCATCCCTCTATTGGCCACATCTTGTATCATCCCTCTATTGGCCACATCTTGTATCATCCCTCTATTGGCCAGGGCCGGTTTCTCCGAGCTCATCTACCAGTTGAATCCCCAGTGCGATGAAGAGATGGATAGCACAGTGGCAGTGGGCCACAGATGGGAGAGATGGATGATTGGTCATACAACACAGTCAGAGACCAGGAGGAGTATGTGTGCCTGGCTCTGGTGTAGCGCTAACAGTCAGCCACACACCACACAGCTCCCTAAACGGTGATCACGGTTCAATCCCGGTTCCAGACCTTCCTACTGTTCCCCCACCCGCTATCGTCACAACTGGCAGTATACAGAAATATCCCGGGAAAAAGCAAAGCAACACATCTCAGCGCAGAAACCGCCCCACCTCACTGTTAGTCATTTGAATCCTCCTTTGTGGAGGCGGGCTCCTGTTGTAACATTAAGTGGGTTTGCGGTGGGACCAGGCCGACACTAGCTGCCAGTCATAAGGCCCGGTGCCAGTGTGGTCACGTTCAGAATGGGGCAGGAGCAACAGGGTTGTAATGACACTGGACTCCCCCTGGTCAGGCAGCAGGACAGCACTTTGAGCTCTGTGGGACTCTGAGCCTGACATTGAATACACTGCTGTCAGACCCTTTTACATACACAGACCGACCAGACAGAGATACAGAACAACAGGGACACAGATACAGGGAGACGGAGATACAGAGATACAGGAAGACACAGATACAGAGAGACACACAGATAAAAAGATACAGAGATACAGGGAGACACAGATACTGAGAGACACAGATACAGAGATACAGGGAGACACAGATACAGGGAGACACAGATACACAGATACAGGGAGACACAGATACTGGGAGACACAGATACAGAGATACAGGGAGACACAGATACTGGGAGACACAGATACAGGGAGACACAGATACAGGGAGACACAGATACAGAGATACAGGGAGACACAGATACTGGGAGACACAGATACAGAGATACAGGGAGACACAGATACAGGGAGACACAGATACAGAGATACAGGGAGACACAGATACTGGGAGACACAGATACAGAGATACAGGGAGACACAGATACTGGGAGACACAGATACAGAGATACAGGGAGACACAGATACAGGGAGACACAGATACAGAGATACAGGGAGACACAGATACTGGGAGACACAGATACAGAGATACAGGGAGACACAGATACAGGGAGACACAGATACAGAGAGACACAGATACTGGGAGACACAGATACAGAGATACAGGGAGACACAGATACAGGGAGACACAGATACAGGGAGACACAGATACAGAGATACAGGGAGACACAGATACAGGGAGACACAGATACAGAGATACAGGGAGACACAGATACTGGGATACACAGATACAAGGAGACACAGATACAGAGATACTAAGATACAGGGAGACACAGATACAGGGAGACACAGATACAGAGATACAGGGAGACACAGATACAGGGAGACACAGATACAGGAAGACACAGATACACAGATACAGGGAGACACAGATACAGAGATACAGGGAGACACAGATACAGGGAGACACAGATACAGGGAGACACAGATACAGAGATACAGGAGACACAGATACTGGGAGACACAGATACAGAGATACAGGGAGACACAGATACAGGGAGACACAGATACAGGGAGACACAGATACAGAGATACAGGGAGACACAGATACAGGGAGACACAGAGATACAGGGAGACACAGATACTGGGAGACACAGATACAAGGAGACACAGATACAGAGATACTAAGATACAGGGAGACACAGATACAGAGAGACACAGATACAGGGAGACACAGATACAGAGATACACAGATACAGAGATACAGGGAGACACAGATACAGGGAGACACAGATACAGGGAGACACAGATACACAGATACAGGGAGACACAGATACTGGGAGACACAGATACAGAGATACACAGATACAAGGAGACACAGATACAGAGAGACACACAGATAAAAGATACAGAGATACACAGATACTGGGAGACGGAGATACAAGTACAGGGATACAGGTAGACAAAGATACTGGGCTACAGAGATACAGAGATACAGGGAGACACAGATACTGGGAGACACAGATACAGAGATACACAGATACAAGGAGACACAGATACAGAGAGACACACAGATAAAAAGATACAGAGATACACAGATACAGGGAGACACAGATACAGATAAAAAGATAGAGATACAGGGAGACACAGATACAGGGAGACACAGATACTGGGAGACGGAGATACAAGTACAGGGATACAGGTAGACAAAGATACAGGGCTACAGAGATACATGGAAACAGAGAGACACAGAGATACAAAGATACAGGGATACAAAGATACAGGTAGACACAGAGAGACAAAGATACAGGGATACAAAGATACAGAGACACAGAGAGACAAAGATACTGAGAGACACAGATACAGAGATACAGGGAGACACAGATACAGGGAGACACAGATACACAGATACAGGGAGACACAGATACTGGGAGACACAGATACAGAGATACAGGGAGACACAGATACTGGGAGACACAGATACAGGGAGACACAGATACAGGGAGACACAGATACAGAGATACAGGGAGACACAGATACAGAGATACAGGGAGACACAGATACAGGGAGACACAGATACAGAGATACAGGGAGACACAGATACTGGGAGACACAGATACAGAGATACAGGGAGACACAGATACTGGGAGACACAGATACAGAGATACTGGGAGACACAGATACAGGGAGACACAGATACAGAGATACAGGGAGACACAGATACTGGGAGACACAGATACAGAGATACAGGGAGACACAGATACAGGGAGACACAGATACAGAGAGACACAGATACTGGGAGACACAGATACAGAGATACATGGAGACACAGATACAGGGAGACACAGATACAGGGAGACACAGATACAGAGATACAGGGAGACACAGATACAGGGAGACACAGATACAGAGATACAGGGAGACACAGATACTGGGATACACAGATACAAGGAGACACAGATACAGAGATACTAAGATACAGGGAGACACAGATACAGGGAGACACAGATACAGAGATACAGGGAGACACAGATACAGGGAGACACAGATACAGGAAGACACAGATACAGAGATACAGGGAGACACAGATACAGGGAGACACAGATACAGAGATACAGGGAGACACAGATACAGGGAGACACAGATACAGGGAGACACAGATACAGAGATACAGGGAGACACAGATACTGGGAGACACAGATACAGAGATACAGGGAGACACAGATACAGGGAGACACAGATACAGGGAGACACAGATACAGGGAGACACAGATACAGAGATACAGGGAGACACAGATACAGGGAGACACAGAGATACAGGGAGACACAGATACTGGGAGACACAGATACAAGGAGACACAGATACAGAGATACTAAGATACAGGGAGACACAGATACAGGGAGACACAGATACAGGGAGACACAGATACAGAGATACACAGATACAGAGATACAGGGAGACACAGATACAGGGAGACACAGATACAGGGAGACACAGATACACAGATACAGGGAGACACAGATACTGGGAGACACAGATACAGAGATACACAGATACAAGGAGACACAGATACAGAGAGACACACAGATAAAAAGATACAGAGATACACAGATACTGGGAGACGGAGATACAAGTACAGGGATACAGGTAGACAAAGATACTGGGCTACAGAGATACAGAGATACAGGGAGACACAGATACTGGGAGACACAGATACAGAGATACACAGATACAAGGAGACACAGATACAGAGAGACACACAGATAAAAAGATACAGAGATACACAGATACAGGGAGACACAGATACAGATAAAAAGATAGAGATACAGGGAGACACAGATACAGGGAGACACAGATACTGGGAGACGGAGATACAAGTACAGGGATACAGGTAGACAAAGATACAGGGCTACAGAGATACAAGGAAACAGAGAGACACAGAGATACAAAGATACAGGGATACAAAGATACAGGTAGACACAGAGAGACAAAGATACAGGGATACAAAGATACAGAGACACAGAGAGACAAAGATACTGAGAGACACAGATACAGAGATACAGGGAGACACAGATACAGGGAGACACAGATACACAGATACAGGGAGACACAGATACTGGGAGACACAGATACAGAGATACAGGGAGACACAGATACTGGGAGACACAGATACAGGGAGACACAGATACAGGGAGACACAGATACAGAGATACAGGGAGACACAGATACTGGGAGACACAGATACAGGGAGACAGAGATACAGGGAGACACAGATACAGAGATACAGGGAGACACAGATACAGGGAGACACAGATACAGAGATACAGGGAGACACAGATACTGGGAGACACAGATACAGAGATACAGGGAGACACAGATACAGGGAGACACAGATACAGAGATACAGGGAGACACAGATACTGGGAGACACAGATACAGAGATACAGGGAGACACAGATACAGGGAGACGCAGATACAGAGAGACACAGATACTGGGAGACACAGATACAGAGATACAGGGAGACACAGATACAGGGAGACACAGATACAGGGAGACACAGATACAGAGATACAGGGAGACACAGATACAGGGAGACACAGATACAGAGATACAGGGAGACACAGATACTGGGATACACAGATACAAGGAGACACAGATACAGAGATACTAAGATACAGGGAGACACAGATACAGGGAGACACAGATACAGAGATACAGAGATACAGGGAGACACAGATACAGGGAGACACAGATACAGGAAGACACAGATACAGAGATACAGGGAGACACAGATACAGGGAGACACAGATACAGAGATACAGGGAGACACAGATACAGGGAGACACAGATACAGGGAGACACAGATACAGAGATACAGGGAGACACAGATACTGGGAGACACAGATACAGAGATACAGGGAGACACAGATACAGGGAGACACAGATACAGGGAGACACAGATACAGGGAGACACAGATACAGAGATACAGGGAGACACAGATACAGGGAGACACAGAGATACAGGGAGACACAGATACTAGGAGACACAGATACAGGAGACACAAGATACAGGGAGACACAAGATACAGGGAGACACAGATACAGGGAGACACAGATACAGAGAGACACAGATACAGAGATACAGAGATACAGGGAGACACAGATACAGGGAGACACAGATACAGGGAGACACAGATACACAGATACAGGGAGACACAGATACTGGGAGACACAGATACAGAGATACACAGATACAAGGAGACACAGATACAGAGAGACACACAGATAAAAAGATACAGAGATACACAGATACTGGGAGACGGAGATACAAGTACAGGGATACAGGTAGACAAAGATACTGGGCTACAGAGATACAGAGATACAGGGAGACACAGATACTGGGAGACACAGATACAGAGATACACAGATACAAGGAGACACAGATACAGAGAGACACACAGATAAAAAGATACAGAGATACACAGATACAGGGAGACACAGATACAGATAAAAAGATAGAGATACAGGGAGACACAGATACAGGGAGACACAGATACTGGGAGACGGAGATACAAGTACAGGGATACAGGTAGACAAAGATACAGGGCTACAGAGATACAAGGAAACAGAGAGACACAGAGATACAAAGATACAGGGATACAAAGATACAGGTAGACACAGAGAGACAAAGATACAGGGATACAAAGATACAGGGAGACACAGAGAGACAAAGATACAGAGAAAAAAGGAAGTTCAATGGGAAATACAAAAGGCAACACCAGTTATTGGATGCTTTAGGATATACACTATTTGGTACACTATTTAAATAATGAGAGAGTCACTTAAGTGCTAAAAGAATTACTCTGATTGGGAAACTGAATAAACAAGACAATGGAGAGCATCCGAAGCCAATCAGCAAGTGTAATCTTTGATCCCCATAAAGTGTAGCCACTATGGGGTTGGTCCTGAGTAAACAGCTGTTTCACAACCCCAGTATTTGATAGGCTCCCCACTCACCCACCCTGAATGTAAAGCCCGCTCATATCCCCGGGGGACAAACAGATTCAGTATCCCCCTGGGTTTGCTCATTGGACCTCAGGCTTGTGTGGGGGCCTTATTTATGCATTTCTCTATTTGTGCCACATAAACACAAACAGATTGGATAATGCAGAAGGGAATATGGGATTAATTTAGCATCTGATTAGCATGCCACAGTGGCTCTGTCCTGGGATAATTATGTCTCCTCTCTGCGGCCCTCTGGCTTATTACGGTCTAATCCCGCCCCTGTACCCTCACCCTGCCTGCTCCTCCCATCTCCTCACCCTGCACCTCCCATCTCCTCACCCTGCCTGCTCCTCCCATCTCCTCACCCCTGCCTCCTCCTCCCATCTCCTCACCCTGCCTGCTCCTCCCATCTCCTCACCCCTGCCTGCTCCTCCCATCTCCTCACCCCTGCCTCCTCCTCCCATCTCCTCACCCTGCCTGCTCCTCCCATCTCCTCACCCTGCACCTCCCATCTCCTCACCCTGCCTGCTCCTCCCATCTCCTCACCCCTGCCTCCTCCTCCCATCTCCTCACCCTGCCTGCTCCTCCCATCTCCTCACCTAGCCTGCTCCTCCCATCTCCTCACCCCTGCCTGCTCCTCCCATCTCCTCACCCCTGCCTGCTCCTCCCATCTCCTCACCCTGCCTGCACCTCCCATCTCCTCACCCTGCCTGCACCTCCCATCTCCTCACCCTGCCTGCTCCTCCCATCTCCTCACCCTGCCTGCACCTCCCATCTCCTCACCCTGCCTGCTCCTCCCATCTTCTCACCCTGCCTGCTCCTCCCATCTCCTCACCCTGCCTGCTCCTCCCATCTCCTCACCCTGCCCGCTCCTCCCGTCTCCATTCAGATCACGCTCTCTCCTTTGGGCTGTCAGTCATCACATTAACTGGTCTGTCTGGGGAACATCTCGGCGAGGCCACCTCCTGGTACCAGACACAGTAATGCCCTCCAACAGGTGAAAGTGTCTGCCATTGGTACAGGACAGTCATCATTTAGTCATAGTGGGATAATAAAAGCATGTTGACTTGACTCGAGTTATATCTGGGTGACCAATTTTAATTTATTTTGACATTTCTCAAATATTTAATAAGACAAAAAAAGTCAGTCCATCACAGCCCAGACGGGTCTAGCGAAGGACTCGTATCAGATCCAGAGAGATGCGGCCCCTCTGGGCATCCACACTCAGTACTCTGACCTCCACCCTCTCCCCGGGGCCAAGGGCCAGGCTGCGTCTCCTCTGGTCCACGGGCAGCTTGTCTGGGGTGATTTTACTCTTATGGATCAGTCCGCTGCGACCCACTCCGATGTCCACGAAGGCACCGAACAGAGCAGCGTTTTCCACCCGACCCGTCAGGACCGTCCCCTCTCTCAGGTCACTCATGGACACGATGCCTCGTTTAAAATCCGCCTGGTCAAAGTCTGGGTGTCGGGGGAGACGACGAGCACACGGGGAGGGAAGAAGGGAGAAGTACAATGAGGACCAGGTATCAGATTCCAAAGCAGGATGACCAATATTTGCTTCTGCATACTTCCACATTCCTCACAGACTTTGCTTTTTCAGTTTTATATTCTGTCAGTTTGGAGGGATTTTTCCCTTTTCTGGAGCATTAACATAAACACGAGAAAACCTTTACAATTATGCGCAGTTCAAGCAACTGTTGACACAGCAGAGACACACAGACCAGCAGAAGACGACCACATCAACCTGCAGCTGAACCCTTGACCTGGAGAAACACAGCTATCCACCAACTACAAGACACGCCCTTTTACTTCTCCCTCACTACCTGACACACCCCTTCATTGTCCTTCAATACCCGACACACCCCTTCACTACGCGACACACCTAGGGGTGTGCGATATTGACAAAAAATGATATCTCGATATATTTTGGGATTTTGAAGATAACTATAATCTGACGATATTTAGCATTATTCAAAAATGTGTTTTAAATGTCTTGTATTCTACTAGCTCCGTTTTACAATGTCAATAGGATATTAATATATTACTAGTTGAAAAATATTGTTGGAATGGGTATTTATTATTTAAAACTGAAGCATGCATGTAGAAACAACACAAATCACTGCTCTGCTGTAAGGTGAACTGTGCAGTATGCTAACAAATATGACATTATAATAATAGTATCTAAATGCAAACTTCTGTCAAAAACAGCACTAGAAAACCTTAGTAAACAAAATACTCCCTTCTGTAAAATGTTCTATAGTCAAAAATACAAAAAACTAGCCCATAGTATTCTCAATTTACTAACTTGGCTCTGACGTTCTGCTTGACCACAAATCGATTGTTGTGGCAAAATGTAAAACCTTCTGCACTTCATGCCAAGAGTTTAGCGACATGATTCATACTATTTAGGCACGCTGTTTTACTTAAGTATTTCCGTCCAGGCAGTGTGTATCTTGGGTGTAACGTCTTTAAAAACTGTTTAAAACCATCTCAACCGCTTGAATTGGCACCATGTCTCTGGCAACGTAATTGGTGACAGCGTTTATTAGATCTTGCCGTCTGTCGATTTTTCTGTCGTAAGGTACTTTCTCGGTATATGGTAAACGTTTGTTACGTGTGTTTTTTTATTTGACCCTGTCAGCTGCAGGCGTGTCGTGTTCGGCATATATATTATATATATATATATCACGGCATATATATTTTATTATATATATATATATCACGGCATATATACTATATTATATATCACTCGCAAAGCTTTTCATAATCCTCATATTCAGTGCAGTGGGTAGTTAGAAGATGATCAAAAAGATCGGACTCATAATCAACCAAAAACCTCCTCCATGAATATCTTCTGTCCCAGTTTCTTTGCTCATTTTAACTTCTGTCAGCACCGCACACTCTGTCACATGTGCACCCTATGCGCGCAGTCAATTCGCAAACAGTAATTGATGCAGTGATTTGATTGGTTTCTGAAAATGAGTGCCATACTCGATAATATGATTTTGCATATCGTTTAAACAACAATGACGATATTATCGCAAACGATATATATCGCACACCCCTAGACACACCCCTTAACTACCAGACACACCCCTACACGGTCCTTCACTACCTGACACACCCCTTCACTGCCTGACACACCCCTTCACTGCCTGACACACCCCTTCACTGCCTGACACACCCCTTCACTGTCCTTCGTTACCAAATAATAATAAAAGATCTATATGCTGTAATAAGAAACATTATTTTATGAAGGGAGATAGATTCCCGAGAAATTTATGAAATACAAAATAAATAGGCCATTGCTTCACCAGAGAACGTCTGAATTCCATTGAAATCCTGGAAAAAGGATTTGCTACTGACAATACTAGAATTTGATTTCCAAAGGAGAAAACCCACAACTGGCAACTGTCATCAGTTCTCACACATTTGCTGACCTGCAAATACGGCTGCCTACAATAGTATTTATATCTGGTTAAAGACGTGCGGTCCAGACAGGCTTGGCCTATTTTAGGAAACGCTGTGAATTGGAAAACAGCCTAAGTTGACATGGCGGAGGACATGAGTTAACAGCACGCACTGGGCCCTGTTACATGACTTGTTTAAATGTTACACAATATACAAGCTTTAATATTGGTGCCTCAGGAAACACATGATGACATGTGACCTTTAACATTTGTTTGAAAGCTGCTCTGAAAATACTGGAAAACGGCTTTAATTACGGTTTTAATGGTCATATGCAAAGGATACACAAGATTATTATTGGCTGATTCCTATTAAACTATACAGAGAAATAAAAACATCCAAACAATGCTAATGGAATGTATTTAAAGTCCTTCACATCCACCACATTTATTGTTTTTTAATTTTAATTGATGAAATGTACATTTTGCTATCAATCTACACATAATACTCTATGACAATGAGGAGTCCCAGAAAAATCTATACAAAAAAGTACTTGCAATACATCTGGACTAAATTCCACCAACATTAATTGATTAAGGTAACCCAATTAAACAAATAACACAAGGATAATAACAATGAATTCATGTATACAAATGAAATAAACAAAAATGCAATTTCATAACGAGAAAAATTTAATTTCACCTATAGAAAAACCATCACAAAAAACGTAGAATCAGGTGCACTGATTTTTTTAGAGTAACTCTGTGGGGTTCTGCATACCACATGTGGTACAATAACAGAGTAAGATTCAAAGACCTTTCCAGGGCCGTTAAAAGATAAAAATGCCTCTGAATCTGGGCTAAAAAAAACACCAAGCAATTGAGAGCAAATCGGAGCAATTCTGTATACATCGATTAGGTGTAGGTGTGTGTGTGTATACATCGATTAGGTGTAGGTGTGTATACATCGATTAGGTGTAGGTGTGTGTACATCCACTAGGTGTAGGTGTGTGTGTACACATCCACTAGGTATAGGTGTGTGTGTGGTGTGTGTACACATCCACTAGGTGTAGGTGTGTGTGTACATCCACTAGGTGTAGGTGTGTGTACATCCATTAGGTGTAGGTGTGTGTACATCTACTAGGTGTAGGTGTGTGTGTACACATCCACTAGGTGTAGGTGTGTGTGTGTACATCCACTAGGTGTAGGTGTGTGTGTGTACATCCACTAGGTGTAGGTGTGTGTGTGTACATCTACTAGGTGTAGGTGTGTGTGTACATCCACTAGGTGTAGGTGTGTGTGTACATCCACTAGGTGTAGGTGTCTGTACATCTACTAGGTGTAGGTGTGTGTGTACATCCACTAGGTGTAGGTGTGTGTGTGTGTACATCCACTAGGTGTAGGTGTGTGTGTGTACATCTACTAGGTGTAGGTGTGTGTGTACATCCACTAGATGTAGGTGTGTGTGTACATCCACTAGGTGTAGGTGTGTACATCCACTCCATCGTTTGGTAGGGGGAGACCCGAGTTATTCAGTGAGTCTGCCGACAGATATACTGCATGTCATTAATGAAAGAGAGACAGAGACTCTTCTCTTTAAGGAGAAAACCAGAACTACGTTGCTGTTTCCTCAATGGTGACCTCCCTGTGTTGCCTGCCTGACAAAGACTAAGAAAGTCCATAAACCAACAAACGCTGCCTCTGCTGGAGCCATTATGTGGGAGAAGCAGAGCATTGTTCCCCTGCAGGGACGTGGTGATATCTGCACGTATAATGTTACATTACCAGGGACCGGCCATATTGAAATGAAAACTAGATCACTATTTAACTGCTCCACATAGGGACCCGTCTGACATGGGAAGAAATGGAGGAGGATGGAGAGATATAAAAGAGAAAACCAGACACAAACCTAGAAATATTGAGACAGTGAACGATGGAAAGACAAAAATATGAAGGGTCCAGTCATTTAATATGACAGGTTGAAGTTGTAATAAAAGTACATGGAGACATTTATTACAGGCCTGCTGGTATGGGTATTGGGACTAAAGCCCTCAGGAGAGGTAAATGGCAAGGAGAACAGTGTTAATGTCCGGACAGTGAGGTGGACAGTGTTAAATTCAGTGTTAAGGACAGTGTTAATGTCAGGTCAGTGAGGTGGACAGTGTTAAATTCAGTGTTAAGGACAGTGTTAATGTCAGGTCAGTGAGGTGGACAGTGTTAAATTCAGTGTTAAGGACAGTGTTAATGTCAGGTCAGTGAGATGGACAGTGTTAAATTCAGTGTTAAGGACAGTGTTAATGTCCGGACAGTGAGGTGGACAGTGTTAAATTCAGTGTTAAGGACAGTGTTAATGTCAGGTCAGTGAGGTGGACAGTGTTAAATTCAGTGTTAAGGACAGTGTTAATGTCAGGTCAGTGAGATGGACAGTGTTAAATTCAGTGTTAAGGACAGACAGTGAGGTGGACAGTGTTAAATTCAGTCAGGTCAGTGAGATGGACAGTGTTAAATTCAGTGTTAAGGACAGTGTTAATGTCAGGTCAGTGAGATGGACAGTGTTAAATTCAGTGTTAAGGACAGTGTTAATGTCCGGTCAGTGAGGTGGACAGTGTTAAATTGTTAAGGAGTGTTAAGGAGATGGACAGTGTTAAATTCAGTGTTAATGTCCGGACAGTGAGGTGGACAGTGTTAAATTCAGTGTTAAGGACAGTGTTAATGTCAGGTCAGTGAGATGGACAGTGTTAAATTCAGTGTTAAGGACAGTGTTAATGTCAGGTCAGTGAGGTGGACAGTGTTAAATTCAGTGTTAAGGACAGTGTTAATGTCAGGTCAGTGAGATGGACAGTGTTAAATTCAGTGTTAAGGACAGTGTTAATGTCCGGTCAGTGAGGTGGACAGTGTTAAATTCAGTGTTAAGGACAGTGTTAATGTCAGGTCAGTGAGATGGACAGTGTTAAATTCAGTGTTAAGGACAGTGTTAATGTCAGGTCAGTGAGGTGGACAGTGTTAAATTCAGTGTTAAGGACAGTGTTAATGTCAGGTCAGTGAGGTGGACAGTGTTAAATTCAGTGTTAAGGACAGTGTTAATGTCAGGTCAGTGAGGTGGACAGTGTTAAATTCAGTGTTAAGGACAGTGTTAATGTCAGGTCAGTGAGGGACAGTGTTAAATTCAGTGTTACAGTGTTAAATTGAGGTGGACAGTGTTAAATTCAGTGTTACAGTGTTAATGTCAGGTCAGTGAGGTGGACAGTGTTAAATTCAGTGTTAAGGACAGTGTTAATGTCAGGTCAGTGAGGTGGACAGTGTTAAATTCAGTGTTAAGGACAGTGTTAATGTCAGGTCAGTGAGGTGGACAGTGTTAAATTCAGTGTTAAGGACAGTGTTAATGTCCGGACAGTGAGGTGGACAGTGTTAAATTCAGTGTTAAGGACAGTGTTAATGTCAGGTCAGTGAGGTGGACAGTGTTAAATTCAGTGTTAAGGACAGTGTTAATGTCAGGTCAGTGAGGTGGACAGTGTTAAATTCAGTGTTAAGGACAGTGTTAATGTCAGGTCAGTGAGGTGGACAGTGTTAAATTCAGTGTTAAGGACAGTGTTAATGTCCGGACAGTGAGGTGGACAGTGTTAAATTCAGTGTTAAGGACAGTGTTAATGTCAGGTCAGTGAGGTGGACAGTGTTAAATTCAGTGTTGGACAGTGTTACAGTGTTAATGTTAATGTCCGGACAGTGAGGTGGACAGTTAAATTCAGTGTTAAGGACAGTGTTAATGACAGTGTGGACAGTGTTAAATTCAGTGTTAAGGACAGTGTTAATGTCAGGTCAGTGAGGTGGACAGTGTTAAATTCAGTGTTAAGGACAGTGTTAATGTCACAGTGTCAGTGAGGTGGACAGTGTTAAATTCAGTGTTAAATTCAGTGACAGTGTTAATGTCCGGTCAGTGAGGTGGACAGTGTTAAATTCAGTGTTAAGGACAGTGTTAATGTCAGGTCAGTGAGGTGGACAGTGTTAAATTCAGTGTTAAGGACAGTGTTAATGTCAGGTCAGTGAGGTGGACAGTGTTAAATTCAGTGTTAAGGACAGTGTTAATGTCCGGACAGTGAGGTGGACAGTGTTAAATTCAGTGTTAAGGACAGTGTTAATGTCCGGACAGTGAGGTGGACAGTGTTAAATTCAGTGTTAAGGACAGTGTTAATGTCAGGTCAGTGAGGTGGACAGTGTTAAATTCAGTGTTAAGGACAGTGTTAATGTCAGGTCAGTGAGGTGGACAGTGTTAAATTCAGTGTTAAGGACAGTGTTAATGTCAGGTCAGTGAGGTGGACAGTGTTAAATTCAGTGTTAAGGACAGTGTTAATGTCCGGACAGTGAGGTGGACAGTGTTAAATTCAGTGTTAAGGACAGTGTTAATGTCAGGTCAGTGAGGTGGACAGTGTTAAATTCAGTGTTAAGGACAGTGTTAATGTGTTAAGGACAGTGTCAGTGAGGTGGACAGTGTTAAATTCAGTGTTAAGGACAGTGTTAATGTCAGGTCAGTGAGATGGACAGTGTTAAATTCAGTGTTAAGGACAGTGTTAATGTCAGGTCAGTGAGGTGGACAGTGTTAAATTCAGTGTTAAGGACAGTGTTAATGTCAGGTCAGTGAGATGGACAGTGTTAAATTCAGTGTTAAGGACAGTGTTAATGTCAGGTCAGTGAGGTGGACAGTGTTAAATTCAGTGTTAAGGACAGTGTTAATGTCAGGTCAGTGAGATGGACAGTGTTAAATTCAGTGTTAAGGACAGTGTTAATGTCAGGTCAGTGAGATGGACAGTGTTAAATTCAGTGTTAAGGACAGTGTTAATGTCAGGTCAGTGAGGTGGACAGTGTTAAATTCAGTGTTAAGGACAGTGTTAATGTCAGGTCAGTGAGGTGGACAGTGTTACATTCAGTGTTAAGGACAGTGTTAATGTCAGGTCAGTGAGGTGGACAGTGTTAAATTCAGTGTTAAGGACAGTGTTAATGTCAGGTCAGTGAGGTGGACAGTGTTAAATTCAGTGTTAAGGACAGTGTTAATGTCAGGTCAGTGAGGTGGACAGTGTTACATTCAGTGTTAAGGACAGTGTTAATGTCAGGTCAGTGAGATGGACAGTGTTAAATTCAGTGTTAAGGACAGTGTTAATGTCAGGTCAGTGAGGTGGACAGTGTTAAATTCAGTGTTAAGGACAGTGTTAATGTCAGGTCAGTGAGATGGACAGTGTTAAATTCAGTGTTAAGGACAGTGTTAATGTCAGGTCAGTGAGGTGGACAGTGTTAAATTCAGTGTTAAGGACAGTGTTAATGTCAGGTCAGTGAGGTGGACAGTGTTAAAATCAGTGTTAAGGACAGTGTTAATGTCAGGTCAGTGAGGTGGACAGTGTTAAAATCAGTGTTAAGGACAGTGTTAATGTCAGGTCAGTGAGGTGGACAGTGTTAAATTCAGTGTTAAGGACAGTGTTAATGTCAGGTCAGTGAGATGGACAGTGTTAAATTCAGTGTTAAGGACAGAGTTAATGTCAGGTCAGTGAGGTGGACAGTGTTAAATTCAGTGTTAAGGACAGTGTTAATGTCAGGTCAGTGAGATGGACAGTGTTAAATTCAGTGTTAAGGACAGTGTTAATGTCAGGTCAGTGAGGTGGACAGTGTTAAATGCAGTGTTAAGGACAGTGTTAATGTCAGGTCAGTGAGGTGGACAGTGTTAAATTCAGTGTTAAGGACAGTGTTAATGTCAGGTCAGTGAGGTGGACAGTGTTAAAATCAGTGTTAAGGACAGTGTTAATGTCAGGTCAGTGAGGTGGACAGTGTTAAATTCAGTGTTAAGGACAGTGTTAATGTCAGGTCAGTGAGGTGGACAGTGTTAAATTCAGTGTTAAGGACAGTGTTAATGTCAGGTCAGTGAGGTGGACAGTGTTACATTCAGTGTTAATGTCAGGTCAGTGAGGTGGACAGTGTTACATTCAGTGTTAAGGACAGTGTTAATGTCAGGTCAGTGAGGTGGACAGTGTTACATTCAGTGTTAAGGACAGTGTTGTGGACAGTGTTGTTGACAGTGTTAAGGACAGTGTTGTGGACAGTGCTAAGGACAGTGTTGTAGACAACCTTAGTGACAGTGTTGTGGACAGCGATGAGGTGGACTCCTACCTTGGCGGATGTCAAAGCCAGGAGGCTGTGTGAGTCCATCTATGATGAGCTGCAGTGTGTCTGGACTGGTGTTGAGGGTTTTTGCGAGCGACTCCAGACCCTGACGATTCACGCTGACCTCAACACACTGTTTGAGCTCCGGCCTGCCTATCTGGTCGACACCACCCCCGACCAGAGACAAGAAACTGCAAACAGAGGAGAAAAAACCCATATGACACAGCGGACGGATACAGCGCACTACGATTGAAAGACAGACATACCTGAAACAAAAGAGACAGCAATCATCTGGCATCCCGTCCAGTTCCTGATGCAAGAAATGCAAATAAAAGTACCATGACCTGAATACAATTCTAAACGTCAAACTAAACCATGGCACGCGTTTGCTTACAAGTTAGAATAAACCCCATATGTTATTTGTATTCCGGGTAAATAATCCCATTAATTGATAATCAAACATCCCCTTTCCTGCTAGCTGTGTCCCCGCCCCCTAGTACTCACACCAGTGATGCAAACAGAAGGCTGGCTCAGCATTTACAAAGGGTTTTTTAATAACGTTCTCTTGTGGGCCGCAGCACGTGTGCCTGGTCCCCTGGCTGACCCATGGAGGCCTCAGGGAAGGGAGAGAAAGGGAGATGCAGGTAGCCAGGGAAAAGCGAGCGAGGGAGGGGGATTGAGGTGTGAGAATAATTATGCCCTAAATCTCTAGTTTCAGAGTCCTTTCTCTTTCCCTCTCGGATCGTATGTGCGCACCGCAGAGACGTTACCTCTCACCTCTCCATAAATCACCTCTGATTACAGTGGCCTGTAAACACCATCGCCACCAGGACCAGTGAGACGACTCCGACTCCGACTCAAGACCAAGATTGTAGCAGACAATCGTCAGGTATCTGAATGGGTAGGCCCAGTCCAATCAACGGCTGTTAACAAGACCATATGTGTGTGTGTGTGTGTATATATATATATATATATATATATAGTATAAAATGAATCAAACACACATTCATTAACTCCAGTCCAGATACATATCTTGGCAGAGATCTACAGTGGGGTGGCAGAGATCTAGAGGGGTGGCAGAGATCTAAAGTGGGGTGGCAGAGATCTACAGTGGGGTGGCAGAGATCTACAGTGGGGTGGCAGAGATCTACAGAGGGGTGGCAGAGATCTACAGTGGGGTGGCAGAGATCTACAGTGGGGTGGCAGAGATCTACAGTGGGGTGGCAGAGATCTACAGAGGGGTGGCAGAGATCTCCAGTGGGGTGGCAGAGATCTACAGAGGGGTGGCAGAGATCTACAGAGGGGTGGCAGAGGTCTACAGTGGGGTAAATAGGTCTACAGTGAGGTTGAAGTGGGGTTAAATAGGTCTACAGTGAGTTCAAAAGGTCTACAGTGGGGTTGAATAGGTCTACAGTGGGGTTGAATAGGTCTACAGTGGGGTTAAATAGGTCTACAGTGGGGTTAAATGGTCTACAGCGGGGTTAAATAGGTCTACAGTGGGGTTGAATAGGTCTACAGTGGGGTTAAATAGGTCTACAGTGGGGTTAAATGGTCTACAGCGGGGTTAAAGAGGACTACAGGGAAATAGAAGGTCTACATTGGGAAAGCAGAGGTCTAAGGGTGATTCTTTCTGGGGGGACGGGGGGGGATGGAGAGCGCAGTAGGAAATGTAGGCGACAGCAGAAGACAAAAAGACCCACTGGGCTACTATTGCTGCTGATGGATGTTCGTCTGTGGCACCCTGACGCCAAGCACTCAGCCGTACAACAGCTGCCGTCTTCCCTCTGACATACGGAGCAGGTGGGAGCAGGCCACACTCACTTCCTGTAGCAGCCCCAGAGGTGAACAGACACAGAGATACTGTACACACACACCAACTACACAAAACAACGCGCTTCACGGACAGACACTCAAACACTGACACACACGACACGTTGAAAAGTGCACCGTTGGCAGGAAGTACTGTGGAGACGCAACACATAACTGGCTGTGGACAAACTGCATCGAGGGGCAGCTGCAGGAATCTCTGCCAGGCCTCTTGCTTCTATCTGTCACGGCGTCTGTCTCTCTGAGATGGATGATCTTATACAGGGTCCCCCTGGCTACGGCAGTCCTCTACCCACTGCTGTCCCTAATAGCTAATCAAGCTAGGAGCCAGTGGGTCTGGGAAGGCTTAGATAGCAGGACAACATAGCAGAAACAACCCTCAATACATTTGAGCTCACAGTGTGCAAGCCAGTCATTGACAATCTTTGCTCAGGACCACATCCGCGATTACCACCAACAGAAAGAATGAAGACTTCTGGAGTAAATACTGAGGTGTTAAATATGATAACAAAGACTGGTCAGGTACGCCCGGTAACCTGATGGCCAGGTACGCCCGGTAACCTGATGGCCAGGTACGCCCGGTAACCTGATGGCCAGGTACGCCCGGTAACAGGCTGGTCAGGTACGCCCGGTAACAGGTTGGTCAGGTACGCCCGGTAACCTGATGGCCAGGTACGCCCGGTAACCTGATGGTCAGGTACGCCCGGTAACAGGCTGGTCAGGTACGCCCGGTAACCTGATGGCCAGGTACGCCCGGTAACCTGATGGTCAGGTACGCCCGGTAACAGGCTGGTCAGGTACGCCCGGTAACAGGCTGGTCAGGTACGCCCGGTAACAGGCTGGTCAGGTACGCCCGGTAACAGGCTGGTCAGGTACGCCCGGTAACAGGCTGGTCAGGTACGCCCGGTAACAGGCTGGTCAGGTACGCCCGGTAACAGGCTGGTCAGGTACGCCCGGTAACAGGCTGGTCAGGTACGCCCGGTAACAGGCTGGTCAGGTACGCCCGGTAACAGGCTGGTCAGGTACGCCCGGTAACAGGCTGGTCAGGTACGCCCGGTAACAGGCTGGTCAGGTACGCCCGGTAACAGGCTGGTCAGGTACGCCCGGTAACAGGCTGGTCAGGTACGCCCAGGGACATGCTGGTCAGATATGCATGGTATCATTGATCCTATAACTAACTACACACTACTGGGATGGGTATCGGCTGTCCAAACCCATCCATACCTTTTGTGGGGGCCGGCAGAAGGTCCAAATAAGGTCACATTTTAAAGATTCAATCTGGTAACCTAATCTGTCAGTAAAAAATAACTACATCCCAGCCCCCCAACGCACACAAAGCTTCCCCAGAACTCAAACAATAACCGTCATCAGGAAACAACCCAGAGAAAACAAAAAGCAGTAAAATAAGAAGCCTTCCTCACAGACTCCCTCACTCCCGGAGTTCTGTGATGTTCATCAGAGCCACGGGGGGAGTGGGGGAGAACCCGGGGGCTGATTTATGAACTGGAGCCCGGCCGGCCGGCCCAGGCAGTGGCGATGACGGCGCGCGGGTGGCATCTCTGGTGCGGGGGTCGTCAGGGCTCTAGTTACGTCCCGGTGTGTTTGTGTTTAAGCAGTACCAGGGAGGAAGCCCGGCCACGGGCCTCTGCCTCCAGCTCGGGGCCCAGCGGGTTGCCTCTGCTGCTCTTTCTGGGCTGAGATAATGAGAACCAGTGGTGAGGAGGCCCGAGCGTTTGAGGAGGCCAGTTGGAGGAGGCCAAGGGCGGCACACAGCAAGAGGCTGGGTGGGCCTGCAGACAGAGCCTGTCCAGATCCACCTGGTGGGACTCGGCCGAGTTGACCGGCCCGGATACACAGCCCGTCCGCTGGACTGTCTGTCAGCACTAGCCCATGCTACCTCATGCTGTTGGGCTAGCTACTCCCCTGAAATCAATGGCCGAGCGAACACAATCAACAGTCATATGACTGTGGCTACGTACGGCAATACAATCTAATCCAGTTGTATAGATCCACCCTATTCCAAGCAGATAGTGAGCTGTTGTGAATGGACTACGTTATGTGGTTCAGTGTGTGTTAACTGGGTTAGTATCAGTGCATACCTGTGTGTGTGTGTGTGTGTATTAGTCTCGGTTCCCAGAGGTTCTGCTGAGGCTATCAGGTTCCATCACATTAGAGCAACTGGATCCCCCATTCAACCCCCCCAGCCGGGCCACGTCTCACCACACATCAGCCAGAACCCAACAGTATCAGCCTCCAAACCCAATAAGGCTGCCACACGCCCGCTAGGATCAAATGTGGAATTGATTTAAGTCCCTCCCCTCCCACACGCTGTTCCAGGGCCAGTGATGTGTGTTAAAGGGAGGAACCTGGTAGCTGTATAATATAACGCTCACCATCACCAGGACATTTACCAAGAAACTTGTTTTCTTTTTCAACTGCTGAGAAGATACAATTTCATCAATGTGGAACAATGAGGAACTGTTAAAAGGGGGTTCCTCTATTAGCCTTTTAAGCCGTTTTCTACAGTGTGTGTGTGTGTGTGTGTGTGATGGATAGGGGGGAGATAGAGGAGACAAGTTTTTTGAGATAACAGGGACATTTCAGCGAGCGGTGGTGTCTAAATGAGTTACAGATTGTTACTAATCGCCCGTGCCTGTTGGTGACATTATAAAGCTGCCGTTCAGACAGACGCTGTATCCTCTGGCGCTGTTTGTCTCTAGCCCTTCTTCCGTACGCCCGTCGTGGACAAAACCATGGATCTGGATCGACCAACGTCGCACACCACACATTATCAGGAGTAGCACAAACTCCCCTGTTCCGTATTTTGTGTTTTAAATTATTCCAGTACAGAACAGCTGCACATAACTGGTTTTCTGAGAAGAGAGACACACACACATTGCTAGAAAGAGAAAAGAAACAGTCCGAGAGAAAAGACAGAGAGAAAAAAGAGTGCAAAACGTGAAAACAAAAGGAATAATGAGAGTTGCCTGGTCAAGTTTCAATACGGACAGTCTGTCGACTGTAAAATGGTGATTGGCAATAAAGAAAACGGGCAGTATTCATCAATGACATAGAGCTGCGATAATTTGGAGGGAAATATGATGCTGAACAAAGAGGAATAAAAACAATCACAGACTATAGGAGAACAAAAAAAGGCAGGGGCGAATATGACAGGGTAATTATTTGTCCTCCCATAGTTGTAAGTTTTATTCAACCTATGACCCCTGTAGTCCCCCATTTACCAACAAACCAAGGACAGACAAAAACAGCCCTTTTGTAGGCACACACACACTATCATTAGGTACCCACGTCTGTCCACGCACGCGCACACGCACACACACACGATGATCATACATTAATACACGTGTTTACATAGATCAATACATTCCACCAATAGGATTACCATGTTGCACTGGGATATCTATATGCCTAATACTTTCATTCAGTTCTCTCTTTTTCCATAAAAACACAAGCAGTGAAATTCACATCATCAGACAAAGAGTCGATGCTAAGTGTCAGGTTGATGTAGTCTAAACAGAGTTGAGTGACTGCAGCTGCAGGACAGACCGGCCCCATTCAGACAGACACAGAGCTACAGAACAGACCGGCCCCATTCAAACAGACACAGAGCTACAGAACAGACCAGCCCCATTCGGACAGACACAGAGCTACTGGACAGACCGGCCCCATTCAGACAGACACAGAGCTACAGCACAGAACGGCACCATTCAGACAGACACAGAGCTACAGAACAGACCGGCCCCATTCAGACAGACACAGAGCTACAGAACAGACCTGCCCCATTCAGAAAGACAAAGAAATACAGGACAGACCGGCCCCATTCAGACAGACACAGAGCTACAGGACAGACCGACCCGATCCAAACAGACACAGAGCTACAGAACAGACCAGCCACATTCAGACAGACACAGAGCTACAGGACAGACCGGCCCAATTCAGACAGAGCTACAGGACAGACCGGCCCCATTCAGACAGAGCTACAGGACAGACCTGCCCCATTCAGACAGACACAGAGCTACAGGGCAGACCGGCCCCATTCAGACAGACACAGAGATACAGGACCTAGACAGTAGACACAGAGCCATGGCAGACCGGCCCCATTCAGACAGACACAGAGCTACAGGGCAGACCTGCCCCATTCAGACAGACACAGAGCTACAGGGCAGACCAGCCCCATTCAGACAGACACAGAGCTACAGGACAGACCGGCCCCATTCAGACAGAGCTACAGGACAGACCTGCCCCATTCAGACAGACACAGAGCTACAGGGCAGACCGGCCCCATTCAGACAGACACAGAGCTACAGGGCCTAGACAGTAGACACAGAGCCATGGCAGATGCTCAATGTGTTTTTGATATTTGCACCAGCAGCTTAACAATCACTTCTCACACAGCACCACAGGAACAGATGTTACCAAGATCCCACTCACACACACACTATGATTAGGTACCCACGTCTGTCCGTGCACGCGCACACGCACACACACACACACACACACACACTTTTGTCTCCCATGTCTGGCCAAATCAATTCGAAATCAAAAAGACGATAAGCAGCGATCCCCCAGCGATATGGCCTCCAAGCAGCGATCAAATTGAAGGTCCTGCCAGCTGGACCATGGCTGGTAACGGTGGGTGGCAGAGGGATGTGGTGCTCACCTCAGGGCCACGGCGTAGGATTCTGGGTGGATGCAGGTCTGGTCCAGAGGGTTGGGCTGGCTAGGTACCGTTGTGGAGGCTTTCGTCTTCCCCTTTCCCTTGGCCATCGACGTCTCCTGGGCCGATCGGCCTGGATGCCCCCCTGGTCCACTACAACCAACGGAGCAATGGCATGGATAGATACCATATAATTCAGTTAAAACCAGTTGCTGGTCCATTTTCTTAGTATAGGTATACAGCGGATATCAGTAACTATGAGATATGTATTGATAGTTCCTCGCAAATAACAAGAATCCCATGGATGAACAACGCTGCTTACGTAATCACAACACACCAGCACTTTAGAGTGAGTGCGTCTCTGTTTATTCTAATTGAATACCTGTCTGTAATTGTAAATTAGTGTATTCCAGGTGATTGTGGTCAGATACCTGTGGGCGTTCGGCAGGCTGTTAGGGTTGATCCGGATGAAGCCGGCACACTGCTGGAAGCTCTTAGGTCCCAGTCCCTTCACTAGTCTCAGCTGTTCTCTGTTCATAAAAGGTCCATTGGTCTCCCTCCACTCCACTATGCTCTTTGCACGTCCTGCATTCAGACCCGCCACATGTCTGATACACCCAGATGGACAGAGACGGACACGCGGGTTACTTCAGGAAACCGTCACAGTATCATTGGCAAGCATAGACAGGGAGAAAGTACCAATTGTTACTACTGGAGAGTGGAGACCATGATGACACTTAATACAGCTAGTTTACGCCGTCATTACAGTGTGTTGGTTAACCTGTTATTATTGGTAGTGACCGTCATTACAGTGTGATGGTTAACCTGTTATTATTGGTAGTGACCGTCATTACAGTGTGTTGGTTAACCTGTTATTATTGGTAGTGACCGTCATTACAGTGTGATGGTTAACCTGTTATTATTGGTAGTGACCGTCATTACAGTGTGATGGTTAACCTGTTATTATTGGTAGTGACCGTCATTACAGTGTGTTGGTTAACCTGTTATTATTGGTAGTGACCGTCATTACAGTGTGTTGGTTAACCTGTTATTATTGGTAGTGACTGTCATTACAGTGTGATGGTTAACCTGTTATTATTGGTAGTGACCATCATTACAGTGTGATGGTTAACCTGTTATTATTGGTAGTGACTGTCATTACAGTGTGATGGTTAACCTGTTATTATTGGTAGTGACCGTCATTACAGTGTGTTGGTTAACCTGTTATTATTGGTAGTGACCGTCATTACAGTGTGATGGTTAACCTGTTATTATTGGTAGTGACCGTCATTACAGCGTGATGGTTAACCTGTAATTATTGGTAGTGACTGTCATTACAGTGTGATGGTTAACCTGTTATTATTGGTAGTGACCGTCATTACAGCGTGATGGTTAACCTGTAATTATTGGTAGTGACCGTCATTACAGTGTGATGGTTAACCTGTTATTATTGGTAGTGACCGTCATTACAGTGTGTTGGTTAACCTGTTATTATTGGTAGTGACTGTCATTACAGTGTGATGGTTAACCTGTTATTATTGGTAGTGACCGTCATTACAGTGTGTTGGTTAACCTGTTATTATTGGTAGTGACCGTCATTACAGTGTGATGGT
>CM055764.1:8585190-8745190 GCA_029465975.1 Dallia pectoralis | reverse complement strand
GATATTTATTGCAATGCCTTTATAGGGTCCTTATAAAGTGTACTTTGGCGCTCCAGATTAATTTAAACTGCAGAACAACGTGTACGTTATCATTAGGTCCTTTTGCAGATGCTCTAATCATACATCATACACTTATTTGTATTTGGTACAGCAGGTCATCAGTGTCTCCTGAGCCCAGTGAACTGAAGCATGACCCGTAGAACACACAGAACACAGGAACAGGAAGATGGAGATTATATGTAATCCTGTTCCCCAAAAAAACATGCTCTGCTTGACTGGACTCCCACTGTATCATACAACCAGTCACTGAAACGCATGTGTGTGTGTGTGTGTGTGTTTTCACATGCATGCATATATTCAATTAGGTATCATTTAACACAATTAAAGACCAGTAGCAGAGTGTCCGAGCCCAGAGACCCAGTAGATGGGAGAATGGTTCTGATTGAAGCCATTGTGACTGGTGGTTTAGCAGCACACTGATACCTGCAACAGCTGGTCCAGGATCACCTTCTACACAACACCACGGCAACAGCGGGCACTGTGCTCATGTTGACATGGCAACCAAAGACAATGTCAATGTGAAGATAAAAAATTGGCATATAACAGATCGGAAGGAAACTAGCGACATGGACTCTGTGCGTTGGTGAGGCATTCAGCGTGGACATCCCAGAACACGCTGCATCACAAGCCAAGTCCAACGATCCATGACTTGGGGAGTCGGTTTGATGGAGTCTGTGGGTCTTAAATTACACAATAACACACGTTGATCAGAGGATTGGCTGGGACCTCAGTCACCCATTAAACTGCCACCTAAATGAGTTACGATCCCAGCAGAGAAAGAGAAAGAAGGCTGTTCAGACGACGTGCCTGTTGGTTTGTGTGTGTGTGTGTTTGATTCAGTGTGTAAGAGAGAGAAACTGCAGATGAGCTAAAACAATTCAATTACAAATTACACAACACTACCTGTAGATTAGGAGTAAAAGAGATGTATTATACAGAATCTGTAAACATACAGAACAGTTGAGTTAGTACGTACACACGGGAGCGAGGACATCGTACACCCCTTTAAGGGGTGGAGACTAATCTACAACAGAGTAGCATGGTGGTTATATCATTAGGTTAGTAAATGACAGATCTCTGGTTTGTTTTCCCAGAGGAAACAAACGTGAACGTAGTCAATGTGTTGGATGCAGGACAAATGAACAGGACTGAAGACCTGAGCGACTTTGACAAGCGCAAAACTGTTACAAAAAGAGTATCTCTGAAATGGCAAAATGCTTGTGGGGTGCAGCGCAATGTAATGTACAATGTAACGTAAAATGTATGCGCAGTGCAATGGTAAAGACGGGATGCTGGTCCCAGATCTGTCCAGGCCTGGGGATTCGCCAACAGGCAGGGGGGGAGCAGTGCAGCCTAATACAGGAGTCAAGTCAGGGACACAGAGGGGGATCAGATTATTAAAAAATGAACTGAAAAAGGCATGTGATCAGCAGTTCCCCCTGAAAACGCTCACTGTTTGGCCCGGTAACCCGGTTGCTGCTAAACAAACAGCCCCCTGTGAACCAATACCAACATGTCCCCTTTAGTGTCAGCTGCAACAAGTGTTGTCGACAGCTCCTGGTTCAGTTAAGGCCGAATGACGATTAGGGGACGCCGGGAGCAAACCTAAAGACCTAGTGACAGAGATGTATTACACACTCCTGCAACTGGTTACTGCCAGGAGTCCTTCACCATATCAAGGATGTGATGAAGAGGGTGAGGACAGGATTAATGGCCATTTATGAATTATTATTATTATTATTCTAACGGAAAAATCTGATGCAGAGTTATAACATTTAACCTTATGAACGAAAGGGAGGTTAATTGTAACCGCTGATATAACTTAGCTCAGTAATGCTTAAGTACATGTTTTCTAATGAACTTTATTTTATAGAAACCTGTGTTGTTTAATCTGACCCCGGGTCTGCCTGAGGAAACTACATTCAATGTTAATATGCACATGCTGTATTTCCTGTTTCCTGTGTTTCAGGAATAACAGATGAACAGCAGGACCTGACCAGGAATAACAGATGAACAGCAGGACCTGACCAGGAATAACAGATAGACAGCAGGACCTGACCAGGAATAACAGATGAACAGCAGGACCTGACCAGGAATAACAGATAGACAGCAGGACCTGACCAGGAATAACAGATAGACAGCAGGACCTGACCAGGAATAACAGATAGACAGCAGGACCTGACCAGGAATAACAGATAACAGATGACCAGAATAACAGATGAACAGGGACCTGACCAGGAATAACAGATGAACAGCAGGACCTGACCAGGAATAACAGATGAACAGCAGGACCTGACCAGGAATAACAGATGAACAGCAGGACCTGACCAGGAATAACAGATGAACAGCAGGACCTGACCAGGAATAACAGATGAACAGCAGGACCTGACCAGGAATAACAGATGAACAGCAGGACCTGACCAGGAATAACAGATGAACAGCAGGACCTGACCAGGAATAACAGATGAACAGCAGGACCTGACCAGGAATAACAGATGAACAGCAGGACCTGACCAGGAATAACAGATAGACAGCAGGACCTGACCAGGAATAACAGATAGACAGCAGGACCTGACCAGGAATAACAGATAGACAGCAGGACCTGACCAGGAATAACAGATAGACAGCAGGACCTGACCAGGAATAACAGATAGACAGCAGGACCTGACCAGGAATAACAGATAGACAGCAGGACCTGACCAGGAATAACAGATGAACAGCAGGACCTGACCAGGAATAACAGATAGACAGCAGGACCTGACCAGGAATAACAGATAGACAGCAGGACCTGACCAGGAATAACAGATGAACAGCAGGACCTGACCAGGAATAACAGATGGACAACAGGACCTGACCAGGAATAACAGATGAACAGCAGGACCTGACCAGGAATAACAGATGAACAGCAGGACCTGACCAGGAATAACAGATGGACAACAGGACCTGACCAGGAATAACAGATGGGATGACATAGCAAACTACACCAGCCTGTAATGTGACTGTGGCTTGTTATATAAATACTGAAGCATTTACTAATCATTTGACTGACCGTTAAAGGGCAAAATGAGTGACCCAAGTGACTCCAAGCACGGTATGATCATTGTGCCTGGCACAGATAATCCAGGCTCTCAAAAAACAGCAGCCTTGCTGAAGTGCACAGGGGAACACGCCATACTCCAAAAATTATTTCAAAATATATACCATACTTTGAAATTTTTATGTCTGATCCAACAAACCACAGTTGAGTTTACTTGTGTGGGTTGTGTTCTGCCTAGACCTCAAACTAATAATAATAATGATGATGGTGTGATGTCATCATATCAGCGTGGACTGTCATCCTTGTGTAACGCACTATTCTAGTCTAGTCATCATTTCTGGTAAAATAAATGTTTTAAAAAAGGTTGTGGGTTTCTGGGGGCAGAGGTCAGCTGCAGGCCTCTAAAGTGCTAAGTACATATGACTTGGGGTTCAAGTAAATCAGCATATAAGAGACATTTATACCTCAAAGTAATACAGATATGAAATCATTGTAAAGGTCCACGGCCCCTGTTACTGGCTCTGACAGTGAAACGCTACCGTCAACGCCATACTATTCGGCCGAAGGCATTTCTTCAACTTCCCAAACATGAGAATTCGGTAACAAAGCCTGAGAAGATGTACACGTCTGTGTCACAACATGGCTTCCGGTGAGTATTTCAGAAACACGGTGAGAACAGAGACGGCCTGCAATGTCACAGCAGGTTTGCTAATGTTTTCACGTGAGAACAGCATCGTGGTGAATCTATAATCCCCCTGTGACTCCACTAAAAATGCCGGAACATTCCTGTCGTAACATTAGAGGTGACAGAAGGGCACGGCGGGGGGGAGATACTATGCAGGTGTGAAGAACACACATCATATTACAGAGGAAGCACGGCTGAAACCAAACGCTACCACGTGGATAATGTGACCTTATTAAATCGTTGCTTAACATTCCTAAGACAATTAACGTTTTTAATGCTATTCATATTTAAACAGTTGGACTATATGTCAGATTCCTAACCAAACTAATACAAAACCAGGTACTTTCTAATTATACGTTGGCCATTAAATAGCCACTTAACCTGAGGCTTCGTCGTAGCTGGGGATGGGCCTGGGTCAAGGCCAAGGTCAAGGCAGAGGTCAAGGCAGAGGTGTTGGTGTGTGAACCGTGGTACCGTTCTCACAGTTGCGGCGCGAGCTGGAGAACACCTTTAAAACGCTCCACCCTTACCAGGTTGAGCCACAGTGCAGGAATGCATTGTAATTAGTAGCGCATCAATCACCACAGCACAGGAACTAATTTACGACACGGGACAGACAGCCTCAACGCATGAATCATCGCTCCCACGCCTCCCACGACGAAAGAGAAGGACGACACACGAACAATCCAATTAAACCGCAAGCCTCTTGCCTCGAAGCCCAGAGCAGAGAAATGGGAGACGCTAATCGATGGGAGTGCTACAGTACACCCAAACAGGAGGAAAACAACAAGATGCCCAGATGACCTCGAGGATAGTCTAGGAAAGTGTCTTTAAGGCCTGAGTTACACCCCAGGGTGTATGAGCCAACACGGCCCGTCTGTCTGTGTAACAGAGCTGTGTCGTTGGAGAGCCTCGGAGGAAGACGAGGAGGCTAAGTTCTTGTCATTACAGCTCGGTCATGGTCAGCGGATGGTTGCCAGCAAACGGGATGAGTGCGGGATGAGGGTGGCATGAGTACGGGATGAGGGTGGCATGAGTACGGATGAGGGTAGCATGTGTGCGGGATGAGGGTGGCATGTGTGCGGGATGAGGGTGGCATGTGTGCGGGATGAGGGTGGCATGTGTGCGGGATGAGGGTGGCATGTGTGCGGGATGAGGGTGGCATGTGTGCGGGATGAGGGTGGCATGTGTGCGGGATGAGGGTGGCATGTGTGCGGGATGAGGGTGGGATGCGTGCGGGATGAGGGTAGCATGTGTGCGGGATGAGGGTAGCATGTGTGCGGGATGAGGGTGGGATGCGTGCGGGATGAGGGTAGCATGTGTGCGGGATGAGGGTGGGATGCGTGCGGGATGAGGGTGGGATGAGTACGGGATGAGGGTGGGATGTGTGCGGGATGAGGGTGGGATGCGTGCGGGATGAGGGTAGCATGTGTGCGGGATGAGGGTGGCATGTGTGCGGGATGAGGGTGGCATGTGTGCGGGATGAGGGTGGCATGTGTGCGGGATGAGGGTGGGATGCGTGCGGGATGAGGGTAGCATGTGTGCGGGATGAGGGTGGCATGTGTGCGGGATGAGGGTGGGATGAGGGTGGGCTACAGTAATCCAACAGATTTGTGTGTGTCTGTCAGCACATCTTTCCAGCCACTTTAATGTGTCACTGAGAAAGCATATGGAGCGCATCTCCCCCCGAAACCTCAGGTGGTGTGAACAGCACCAGCCCCCACTCTCCCTCTCCTGTCTCGCACACACACGCACGCGCACACAGTGACGGGTCAGTGACAGCTGAATCTGCTTTGTGATGGCAGCCACGTGGACACAACGTCACCAAACCAAACACACCATGAACATACCACGGACAGTTCAGGATGAAGGGGGGTTTGGTTTTTACACTCATGAATCCCCCACCCGCGTTTTCAACAAGAGGGCAAAAAAGACAATACCCCCTGCCGCCACACACACACACGCAGGCACGCGCACACACACACACACACACACACAAACCACAGCCGTGTGGAGTGGCAGGATTGGATTCAGGTGCAGGGTCCTGTTTGGGTTGGCTGGGCCCTGGTCCCAGAACAAAGTGTTTCTGTCTGCACTCAGTCCAGTTAACAGCTTGTTATGAGCTGATGCCATTCTGAGATGTCAATCAGTGGGACAGGGGCACGCTAGACAGTGGAGCCAGACCAGGGTTGGAGATATAACCAGCTGCAGGCCGCCAAAACATAGTTCACCCAGAGTGAGAGCGACACAAAAGGTGTTTGCCCTCCTCCACCTCTGACACCGCCCGACCCAAAGCCTCTACAGCCCCCGGGTTAACTACACCCTTTCCGTCAAACGTTAAAGTCCCCCGTCAAACTGATAGAGACAAAGAGAGACGGGCAGAAACAGAGACATTGCCCCCGATTTGGGCGGAGGAGCGGAGGTGAACCCGGGACGGCATCCGTGGTCGAGGATGACTGACGTACGCCCATCAAGCCTGGCGTCTGACAACTCACAACGGTGTAGGACCCGACTAGCCGAACTATGGGGGCCCCACGGATACTGATGCTGTGGTACATGAAAGGGTTACGTTCCGGTCCTGACTGACAGCTCCAAGGTCCAGTGTGAACAAGTCTTTTACAGGCTCTATATGCAGTCAATGTGTCATAGTCAGGCAACGGAAATTGGCTTGGCATGGGTGTGTGTGTGAATAAATAACAGTCGTAAATCAGATCCTAAAGCAGTATGACGGTGACGAGATGGTTATATGTTATTGTAACGGCCTTGATGAACAGCTAATGGGCTTTTTTCAACTTCCTGGACCCTGTGACGCGCTCCTCCAGGGGGTGTGGGGGAGCTCCAGGTGCCTGTTCCGCTGTGAAATAGCCTGCCAATAAACACCTGCCAACAGAGCTGTCGGTCTCCCCCCCTCCTAGCACAACTCAGTGAAGGCTGCCATTTTGCCACGGGGCCTTAAAAGCGGAGCAGGCGATGAGAAAACGCACACAGTCCACAGCTTACGAAGACCTGCTGGAGCCTGACAACAAATGTGTTCATTTTATACGGTGCCACGGTTGACAATCGATGGGCACTGCTGCGTGTTATGAAATTACAACACTTCTGCTCAAAGGTATTAGAACCATGTGATTTACAGGTGTTTCTGGTTATTCAGGTGTGCTTCACCTCCTCATGTGTGCCGGCATAAGACAGCCGTCAATGTCAAGTTTGGATTTTAGGTCTGTGATTCGTGTCTGTCAACATAAAGTCTTAATAAGTCTCAACTGAAACCATACATCAGAAAAATTGCCAAAAACAAGAGTTAGGAACATTAGCAAAACAATGCACGCTCAGCAATCACAAAGCAATTAGGTTTAACCTAAAGAAATGTTTTAGAGTGGATTACTAATACATGATAAAGAATAAAAGCCCAAACCAATGTAAGACAGAAATCTGAGAGATAGGAAGCGTCTGACGCACAGGGTCAAACCACTAGCTAGCCTATAAAAGCATGGCCGGGTTGATGTTTGATAAAAGGAAAATAGAAGATCCTACACAGTTTTGGAAACAGGTCTTGTGTTTTACAATGTATCAGATTGATGCAAGAAAAAAGTGAGACGGTGAAAAGGATGAGGTAAAATGGCTTGGACATGTATGTCTGCCATTGGCTCACTTGATTACATTGACAGATAATGCTTGTCTGCAAAAGCACGTTTCAAAGTTATTAGAACCTTTTTGCAGCAAACAGCAAAGCAAAAATTGCAGCAGCTATAGACCTTTTCAGGATTAAAAAGTGGAATCTCATTAACATAATGGCAGACACTCTTACCCAGAGCGACTTACAAAAAGTGTATAGATTTTGAAAAAGCTACGCGAAACAACCACAAAGTTTAATGAGGAGTGCATTCTACGCAATAAATAGTTATCGACAAAGGAATGTTTGGCAAATAATGCTCTTGACTTGGTGTGCGAAGAATACCTAAAGGAAATTATGTAGAGAATATCCCCATGAAAATGTATACGTTGTTAAATAGTTTGAAATAAAAAGTACAAATATTACTGTATCTGCTGAAATTATTTATAGTTAAATGTAAACGACAAACCTTATTATAAAACACACCTTTCTATAGAAAAAACTATTTGTAGAGTGAAAATTACTACTGGTCTTGTGATTGAGCAATACCCTTACCATGAAAATGACTTTTTTCCCACGCTCAAACGCTGCTTTCAGGCATGAGCCATCAATCACTGTCACGCCTCCATCACTTGACGCCAAACCACCCCTTCCCCCCTCTCTTCCACTTAGCACTCTCTTCCTGTCCGCCCCTCGGGCACGTATGTACTAAATAGTGATTGGGAGAATCCCGAGGAGAGGATTAGCCAATCAGAACGAGCCCTTACCTTCAACCTCAACCAAAACACAGCTATAGGTGTGCTACAAGAGCTAGCGATGGAAGTGAGCTCACACTTACCAGCCAGGGGCCACATTTCACCTGCCGTGACACTAAACCTGCCACAATCTAGACAACTCACTTTCCCAGGACGCTAGGTGAAATATGAGGGAGGGTGGGCGGAGAGAGAGAGAGAGAGACGACGACAGCGGCGGAGAGAGTGGACCGGGTGAGAGAGAGGTGAGGAGTGACAGCTTCTTTAATATCCGTCTGCGTTTCACTGTTTTCACACACAGCTGGTGAGAACACAGGACTTTGGGGATTCCCCACAGGCCACGCCCACATCCACAGTGATTGGCAGGCAATCACAATGCTACTCATCGGGAACGCGTTAATGTCTAGGATGTGCGCACAAGATCCTTTTGGGATAAGAAGCCTGCAGTTCGTCGAAAACCATTACAGGCATCATTTGCAAGCCTCCAGGGACACTGGGCCATATTTTCTATGCAGAAAAACTTCCGTTTGAATCTGTCCATAACACCCCCCCCCCAAAATTAAAAGGATGACCAAAAATACTTCCTATAAATAAACACACTTAAAATGTTGACGTGTTGTCAAATTAGGACAAAATGCTTGTTTCCAGCAGAGAGCGTGCCTTTCTTTATACCTCACCAGTTATTTGGAGTCATAACAACCTGTTCAGCAGGATCTCTACACTACGGTTTACTCTCATTTTATTATTTTATTATTGCTCTAGACTTTTTCACCTGTCAACTCATTTTCTTGCCTTCTTCAGAACTGTCCGTCAAGGGAGATGAGAGAGTTGCTGTGTGAGGCTCATATCTGTTTCATTTGACCAGTTGCTCCCTAGCTAATAATCTCCACCCTGGTTATGTCGGCATACAACGCCTTTACCAGGATATTGGCTCAGGGATTCACACCGCTTGCTGGTCAATTGAATAAAAAAACACACACAAGTCACAAAGAAGGGGGGAACGGAACAGAAATACACATATTGTTCAAAGCCGCTCTTATTCAGAGTTTCCGACAGGAACATTTAGTGCCTTGCTAAAGGGCACAGACATCTTTCACCAATTCGGCTTGGAGATTCGATTCAGCAACCTTGTGGTTATTGACTCAACGCTCTAACCGCTGGGCTACCTGCCGTCCTTATTGAAGACAAACAAAAACCTGCGATTGAGAGATAAAGACAGAATTAAGACTTGTACATTCAGGCACATTGTTTGTCTCCAAGGCTCCCGGGGCACAGGGCGGTTCTCCTCACCCGGGCCACGGGGCGGTTCTCCTCACCCGGGCCGGTTCTCCTCACCCGGGCCACGGAGCGGTTCTCCTCACCCGGGCCACGGGCGGTTCTCCTCACCCGGGCCACCGGGCGGTTCTCCTCACCCGGGCCACCGGGCGGTTCTCCTCACCCGGGCCACGGGGCGGTTCTCCTCACCCGGGCCACCCGGCGGTTCTCCTCACCCGGGCCACCGGGCGGTTCTCCTCACCCGGGCCACCGGGCGGTTCTCCTCACCCGGGCCACCGGGCGGTTCTCCTCACCCGGGCCACCGGGCGGTTCTCCTCACCCGGGCCACCGGGCGGTTCTCCTCACCCGGGCCACCGGGCGGTTCTCCTCACCCGGGCCACGGGGCGGTTCTCCTCACCCGGGCCACGGGGCGGTTCTCCTCACCCGGGCCACCGGGCGGTTCTCCTCACCCGGGCCACCGGGCGGTTCTCCTCACCCGGGCCACCGGGCGGTTCTCCTCACCCGGGCCACCGGGCGGTTCTCCTCACCCGGGCCACCGGGCGGTTCTCCTCACCCGGGCCACCGGGCGGTTCTCCTCACCCGGGCCACCGGGCGGTTCTCCTCACCCGGGCCACCGGGCGGTTCTCCTCACCCGGGCAACGGGGCGGTTCTCCTCACCCGGGCCACGGGGCGGTTCTCCTCACCCGGGCCACGGGGCGGTTCTCCTCACCCGGGCCACGGGACGGTTCTCCTCACCCGGGCCACGGGGCCGGCTCCTCTCCCTCCACTGCATGTCCCCAGATCAGTCATCACGTCCCGGCCCCCACTGCATGTCTCAGGTTCCGCTCTCCCTCTCAGATCAAGTGACAGGGTAAATAAACCCTCCACGCTGACAGACGAGGGGGGGACGTCACCGTGACCCGCACCCGGCGGGGGCACGCAGCATTTCCGACCCACAGAGCAGGAGGGGAGATCGGAGTGGGGGGACACTGGTTGGCTGGCTAACCCCGGCTGTCTTGGCTAGCCGTCTGGATGTGTTACGTGGGGGAGAGCAGAGAGAGACTGGCTGGCCCGAGCGGAGGCGGAGTGGACACTGATCTGATAGATAGGCCTGTATTTCATTGGTACATTGTTCTGTGAGTGAGCGTGTGTGCGTATGTATGTATGTGTGTGTATGTATATATGTGTGTGTGTGTATATGTATATGTGTGTGTGTGTGTGTGCGCATATGTGTGTGTGGGTGCGTATGTGTGTGTGGGTGCGTGCATGTGTGTGTGTATGTGTGTGGGTGTGTTGGCGTGCTGCAGACTCCAGGAGCAGTGGACTATGGAAGGGCCTGGGGACAACTAGTGGGCTGTCTCTTTCTCCCAGGAGACTGCAACATGTGCTTTCATTTAGACTGAATGAGAAGGAAAGGAGAGATGAGTGGTGGAAAGAAGTGGAGAAAAGTAGAGAGGAGTAGAGAGGAGTAGAGAGGAGTGGAGAGGAGTAGAGACGAGTGGAGAGGAGTAGAGAGGAGTGGAGAGGAGAGGAGTGGAGAGGAGTGGAGAGGAGAGGATTAGAGAGGAGTGGAGAGAAGTGGAGAGGAGTAGAGAGGAGTGGAGAGGAGTGGAGAGGAGTGGAGAGGAGTGGAGAGGAGTGGAGAGGAGTAGAGAGGAGTGGAGAGGAGTGGAGAGGAGTGGAGAGGAGTGGAGAGGAGTGGAGAGGAGTGGAGTGGAGAGGAGTGGAGAGGAGTGGAGAGGAGTGGAGAGGAGTGGAGTGGAGAGGAGTGGAGGGGAGTGGAGAGGAGTGGAGAGGAGTGGAGAGGAGTGGAGAGGAGTGGAGAGAAGTGGAGAGGAGTAGAGAGGAGTGGAGAGGAGTGGAGAGGAGTGGAGAGGAGTGGAGAGGAGTGGAGGGGAGTGGAGGGGAGTGGAGGGGAGTGGAGGGGAGTGGAGTGGAGGGGAGTGGAGAGGGAGTGGAGGGGAGTGGAGGGGAGTGGAGGGGAGTGGAGAGGAGTGGAGAGGAGTGGAGAGGAGTGGAGAGGAGTGGAGAGGAGTGGAGAGGAGTGGAGAGGAGTGGAGAGGAGTGGAGAGGAGAGGAGTGGAGGGGAGTGGAGAGGAGTAGAGAGGAGTAGAGAGGAGTAGAGGAGTAGAGAGGAGTGGAGAGGAGTGGAGAGGAGTGGAGAGGAGTGGAGAGGAGTGGAGAGGAGTGGAGAGGAGTGGAGAGGAGTGGAGAGGAGTGGAGAGGAGTGGAGAGAAGTGGAGAGGAGTGGAGAGGAGTAGAGAGGAGTGGAGAGGAGGGGAGTGGAGAGGAGTGGAGAGGAGTGGAGAGGAGTGGAGAGGAGTGGAGAGGAGTGGAGAGGAGTGGAGAGGAGTGGAGAGGAGTGGAGAGGAGTGGAGAGGAGTAGAGAGGAGTAGAGAGGAGTAGAGAGGAGTGGAGAGGAGTGGAGAGGAGTGGAGAGGAGTGGAGAGGAGTAGAGAGGAGTAGAGAGGAGTGGAGAGGAGTAGAGAGGAGTAGAGAGGAGTGGAGAGGAGTGGAGAGGAGTGGAGAGGAGTGGAGAGGAGTGGAGAGGAGTGGAGAGGAGTGGAGAGGAGTGGAGAGGAGTGGAGAGGAGTGGAGTGGAGAGGAGTGGAGAGGAGTGGAGAGGAGTAGAGGGGAGTGGAGAGGAGTGGAGAGGAGTGGAGAGGAGTGGAGAGGAGTGGAGAGGAGTGGAGAGGAGTGGAGAGGAGTAGAGAGGAGTGGAGAGGAGTGGAGAGAAGTGGAGAGGAGTAGAGAGGAGTAGAGAGGAGTGGAGTGTTTTTCCTGGGCCTTCACATACATTTGTAAATTATGTTCTAAAAGTATGTTTGTACGCATGTATATGCAAAACAGACATATCAGTATTTGTGCGTTGTTTATTATCCCATGTCAGTTTGTTTGAATACACAGAGATATCACTGTCTGTCACTGTCTTTCTGTTATTCTTACTGAACCATCACCACCCACCATCATCTCCACTGGAAACGCTTTCCTGTGACCATCTCTAGAGGGAGCCAGCATCTCTTAGCCGTCTGTCCCCTTCTATCTGGATAGAAAGTGCAGACAGATCCTCTGTTTGTTTTCTATTGGCTAGAGACTCCCAATCACAACCGGAATCTACACCATGGAAAACACATGCTGCCATTTTCTCTCCTTCACCAGTCTCAAAGAAGCAACAAACTCTGTCTTCGGCTAAGTAATGTGCATTTATTTTCACTCAAGGTCCATCAGAGTTGAAGCTGAGGTTTTTCAGCAAGGGGAGACATGAGTGAGAGGGAGGGAAAGCGAGAGAGGGAGAGAGGAAGTGGGCAAAAGACAGAACTACAGGAAAACACAAACTTGCCACAGCACTGTGTCAACATATGATGCTACTGGAAGAACCTAATTACATTTATTTTACGAGGAAAAATGGATTAGTCATGACAGGAGGCAGTGAGAGCAAATAGACTGGAATAGGGCTGGATTACTGGTCCAGGACAGAGTAAAAGTGGAGAGAGTGAGGAGGGGTAGAGGGAGAGAAGAAAGGGGCGAGAGACAAAGAAGGGAGAGGAGGACAAGACAGGGAGAAGGGAGGGAGTGAAAGAAGAAATATGAAAAAGACGACAATATAAAGAAAATGTTCCTTTTCTGGATCAGGGAGTTAATTGAGTATCCTTCTGGTGACAGGCCAGCTGCTCTAACTGCCAGGCAACCTGGGAGGTGTGTGCATGTGGAATCACTGACCTGGTAGGTTCCAATGCCGATGTGTTTGGGGTCAATCTTCACCAGCTGCTCTAACTGCCAGGCAACCTGGGAGGTGTGTGCATGTGGAATCACTGACCTGGTAGGTTCCAATGCCGATGTGTTTGGGGTCAATCTTCACCAGCTGCTCTAACTGCCAGGCAACCTGGGAGGTGTGTGCATGTGGAATCACTGACCTGGTAGGTTCCAATGCCGATGTGTTTGGGGTCAATCTTCACCAGCTGCTCTAACTGCCAGGCAACCTGGGAGGTGTGTGCATGTGGAATCACTGACCTGGTAGGTTCCAATGCCGATGTGTTTGGGGTCAATCTTCACCAGCTGCTCTAACTGCCAGGCAACCTGGGAGGTGTGTGCATGTGGAATCACTGACCTGGTAGGTTCCAATGCCGATGTGTTTGGGGTCAATCTTCACCAGCTGCTCTAACTGCCAGGCAACCTGGGAGGTGTGTGCATGTGGAATCACTGACCTGGTAGGTTCCAATGCCGATGTGTTTGGGGTCAATCTTCACCAGCTGCTCTAACTGCCAGGCAACCTGGGAGGTGTGTGCATGTGGAATCACTGACCTGGTAGGTTCCAATGCCGATGTGTTTGGGGTCAATCTTCACCAGCTCAGCCAATGGGTCCTGAACACGGCGTCCGATAGACACTGACAAAACAAAGAGCCCAACACCAACTGGTTCATATACAACATACAGTATGTCACATGCTTTATTTTCAACAGGAGTAAGAGCCGAGAAATGCTCATGACTGATTTTATTACACTTATTAAATATGCAAATCCCAATTTGAGGAACCGGAGGTTGATGATGTCAGATAAATGTGTAGGTGATTGACAGGTATAGCACATAGAGGAACCGGAGGGAGGGCCGCACCTCATTATGATGTCAGATAAATGTGTAGGTGATTGACAGGTATAGCACACATAGAGGAACCAGAGGGAGGGCCGCACCTCATTATGATGTCAGATAAATGTGTAGGTGATTGACAGGTATAGCACATAGAGGAACCGGAGGGCGGGCCGCACCTCATTATGATGTCAGATAAATGTGTAAGTGATTGACAGGTATAGCACACATAGAGGAACCAGAGGGAGGGCCGCACCTCATTATGATGTCAGATAAATGTGTAGGTGATTGACAGGTATAGCACATAGAGGAACCGGAGGGCGGGCCGTACCTCATTATGATGTCAGATAAATGTGTAAATGATTGACAGGTATAGCACACATAGAGGAACCAGAGGGAGGGCCGCATCTCATTATGATGTCAGATAAATGTGTGGGTGATTGACAGTTATAGCACATAGAGGAACCGGAGGGCGGGCCGCACCTCATTATGATGTCAGATAAATGTGTAGGTGATTGACAGTTATAGCACACATAGAGGAACCAGAGGGAGGGCCGCATCTCATTATGATGTCAGATAAATGTGTGGGTGATTGACAGTTATAGCACATAGAGGAACCTGAGGGCGAGCCGTACCTCATTATGATGTCAGATAAATGTGTAGGTGATTGACAGGTATAGCACACATAGAGGAACCAGAGGGAGGGCCGCACCTCATTATGATGTCAGATAAATGTGTAGTTGATTGACAGGTATAGCACACATAGAGGAACCAGAGGGAGGGCCGCACCTCATTATGATGTCAGATAAATGTGTGGGTGATTGACAGTTATAGCACACATAGAGGAACCGGAGGGAGCGCCGTACCTCATTATGATGTCAGATAAATGTGTATGTGATTGACAGTTATAGCACATAGAGGAACCGGAGGGCGGGTCGTACCTCATTAGGATGTCAGATAAATGTGTAGGTGATTGACAGGTATAGCACACATAGAGGAACCAGAGGGAGGGCCGCACCTCATTATGATGTCAGATAAATGTGTAGGTGATTGACAGGTATAGCACATAGAGGAACCGGAGGGCGGGCCGTACCTCATTATGATGTCAGATAAATGTGTAAATGATTGACAGGTATAGCACACATAGAGGAACCAGAGGGAGGGCCGCACCTCATTATGATGTCAGATAAATGTGTAGGTGATTGACAGTTATAGCACACATAGAGGAACCAGAGGGAGGGCCGCACCTCATTATGATGTCAGATAAATGTGTGGGTGATTGACAGTTATAGAACACATAGAGGAACCAGAGGGAGGGCCGCATCTCATTATGATGTCAGATAAATGTGTGGGTGATTGACAGTTATAGCACATAGAGGAACCGGAGGGCGGGCCGTACCTCATTATGATGTCAGATAAATGTGTAGGTGATTGACAGGTATAGCACACATAGAGGAACCAGAGGGAGGGCCGCATCTCATTATGATGTCAGATAAATGTGTGGGTGATTGACAGTTATAGCACATAGAGGAACCTGAGGGCGAGCCGTACCTCATTATGATGTCAGATAAATGTGTAGGTGATTGACAGGTATAGCACACATAGAGGAACCAGAGGGAGGGCCGCATCTCATTATGATGTCAGATAAATGTGTGGGTGATTGACAGTTATAGCACATAGAGGAACCGGAGGGCGAGCCGTACCTCATTATGATGTCAGATAAATGTGTAGGTGATTGACTGAAATAGCACACATAGAGGAACCTCCAGCTAGGACATTGTTTGACCCAAACACTGGTTTAAGATACACACATATTTATTTACACAAGCACACCATTGCGGAAGCGCACACACACACACACACACACACACACACACACACACACACACACACACACACACACACACACACACACACACACACACACACACACACACACACACACACACACACACACACACACACACACACACACACACACACACACACACACACACACACACACACACACACACACACTTTGATGACGATGTCTATACACCAATGAGTTGAGTTGAATGTAGCTTAATCCCTTTTCCATTCAGAGTGGGTGACCAGGAGACAAATGATAAACACATTAGTAAACACATGATATCACTTCACAGCCACTACCAGGATAACAAATATTACCAATCAGATACAAATGTCCGCTTACATGCACGCAAACGCGCACGCAGAAACGCACATGCACACACAATGTAATTACTCCTCATAGAGTTCCAGTTAATGGAGTTCTGAGCAGCAGTGTCAAAACAAATGGAAATAGACCTAATACCAAACCCAATTTAAAGCCAATAAAACTCCAATTAAAGAAAACGCAAACCCAACGAGAGCTTGTGAAAGTCATTTGTTTAAGCGCCAACGACAACATGAATGAGTTTGGTGATACGGTACGAGCCGAGCGTCTGCTCATAGAGGAGCAGCGATCAGCATGGCGACATGCACAGGACATAACGAAGATTGACCCTTTAAACGACAAGGAACCGAGCGTGGGTCAGCGAAAAACCCCGCCGCAGAGGCACACCGCCAGACCAGAACACTCGGGCGAAATCTAACCACGGCCCAGTGAGTGTCGCAGCGAGCGCTGGGCGAGCGTCTATGACGGCCGCCGTATTACAGGGAGTGGAATCGGGGATAAGAAGTGCTTTTGTGTGTGGCGTAGAGCTGAGTTGAAACTCCATCCCTGTCTAAATATTATTACAGGCAGCAGTTTCCCACACGCTTCCAAGAAGAGACGCAAAGAGTGAGGCATTGATTCCATACACTCCCCTTCGTCCCAGCAGCCACCTCAACCGCGTCGATCCGGCGAGTCATAGAGCGAAAGCCTGTGGCGCATCATCCCACCTCCCATCATCCCACTATCCCACCGCCACATCATCCCACCGCCACATCATCCCACCTCCCATCATCCCACTATCCCACCGCCACATCATCCCACCGCCACATCATCCCACCTCCCATCATCCCACTATCCCACCGTCACACCATCCCACCGTCACATCATCCCACCGCCACATCATCCCACCGTCACATCATCCCACCGTCACATCATCCCACCGTCACATCATCCCACCAACCGATCTTCCCACCGCCACATCATCCCACCGTCACATCATCCCACCGTCACATCATCCCACCGCCACATCATCCCACCAACCGATCATCCCACCGTCACATCATCCCACCGCCACATCATCCCACCGCCACATCATCCCACCGCCACATCATCCCACCGTCACATCATCCCATCGTCCCATCATCCCACCGCCACATCATCCCACCAACCGATCATCCCACCGTCACATCATCCCATCGTCCCATCATCCCACCGCCACATCATCCCACCGTCACATCATCCTACCGTCACATCATCCCACCGTCACATCATCCCACCGCCACATCATCCCACCGTCACATCATCCCACCGTCACATCATCCCACCGTCACATCATCCTACCGTCACATCATCCTACCGTCACATCACCCCAACGTCCCACCAACCCACCGTCACATCATCCCACCGCCACATCATCCCACCGCCACATCATCCCACCGCCACATCATCCCATCGTCCCATCATCCTGCCGTCACATCATCCTACCGTCACATCACCCCAACGTCCCACCAACCCACCGTCACATCATCCCACCGTCACATCATCCCACCGTCACATCATCCCACCGTCACATCATCCCACCGTCACATCATCCCACCGTCACATCATCCCACCGTCACATCATCAGCTCTTAAAGGCTCACACTCAGCCCTGCCCTGTTATTCAAACACACGCCCACGTCCTCTCCAGTCTCTGGTGATTGTGAGCGCAGGCGTCCATGAGACGGTCCACACAGTGACAAATTGACATGGTATCAACATTTAAACATGGACACCACAATGAGTCTACCAGGATCCGTTGCAAAACCAAATAACAAGCCGCTAAAAAAAACGACAAAATAGGGGCAAAAATATCTGCCACTTGAGAATAACTCTAGTAGTTCTGTGTCTTGCCAATGCCAAGGTGTTGTAATAATTTTCAGGCACTAGGGGGCGCCAGTTCTCTCTCTTATGGGAGTGTAAATGAATACCAAAGGGGTTAGATTTGTTTAACTGTTTAGCTGGGTGTAACAATGACAAGGCGTTTAGACTCTCTAAAACACTCTGCTAACAAGCACATCCACACACCCACGTACGCACACACGCACGCACACACACACACGTACGCACGTACGCACACACACACGTACGCACACACGCACGCACACAACTAACTCCTTTCGTTAAGGAAAGGAATATGTCTCCCTGGGTTTGGCAACACTGTTCAACAGAGCAAAATGGATGAATAAATCTCAAATTGATTTACAGAGGAAGTCTGAAATGACTCTCCGTCCATTGCTTGTTACTGTTCTTGGGAGTTTTCTCTGATGTTTAGGATGACACATTCTGGAGACTCCATAGATCCTGAGGGGTCCTTCAAATGACCTCGATCCTGAAGAGAGTTTGATTTCACAGCTACATGATGAGTTCTACAGAGAACACCCAATCCAACTGGCTCCTGGAGCAGGATGTCAATGCCAGCCGGGGCACATGTCAGCGCTTGAGAACTACAACTGACACTACAACAGATCTTACAACAAATGCACAGCTGTGAGCGGGTCAACGTAAACAGTGGCTGCATTTTGTATAATGTCTGAACCGTCTAGCGGGTCGAGGAAATGGCAGCACTTCCTACACCTGCCCCCCTCTCACCCCAACAGCCCCACAGACTGTGAGGGCACACACAACAGCCAAGCCGGACCAGATCGCAGAGCTTGTGACCAGAACAGTGCACTGGAGAGTGCAACAGAGGGATCCACATGCTGGCTGATCGTAATTTCACGAGGTCTAAAGATGGCCTGCCAAACATCGAGGGGACTGCGAACATATTTCGATTCACGACAAATGACCCGAAGTGTCACACATTTACTAAATAATTATTTTTAACACCTCATCGCAGGACATCCTTGGATTCTTCGAAAATACACTTTCTGTCTGTAGCCTTTGAGCGGGTCCCATAATCCTGGATTCATGCTTACTTTAGACGCTTTTAAGACGGAACGGTCAACAGTTTAAAAAGCCTTTGATACAGGAGATCTATAAGGAGGAAACATATCCAACCAGCATTCATAACCACATCAGATACCATGACCCGGTGCAAAACCACATGGATACGTACATGATTCAAGCGGATTGTTGATTAATGACTCCAGAACGTGTAGATGTTCGGCGCGCTAGTAATTCATGTCAGGCCATTCACAACCTTTGTGTAGAAAAAGCGCACCGCAATCCTCCAAGGTTAGGGACAGCGCACAAGACAGATGAAAGGTGATCAGTATTTGTCAAAAGATCTGTGACACTGAAAGCTACACAGCAATTCATGTAGTAAATCACCTCCCTAGGGGGACTTTCATGTTCATTGATCTGAAGCGAGGCGTAGAAAATGGTGGATTTTATCTGACGTTGACCTATCTGCCGTTGACCTATCTGCCGTTGACCGATCTGCCGTTGACCGATCTGCCGTTGACCGATCTGCCGTTGACCTATCTGCCGTTGACCTATCTGCCGTTGACCTATCTGCCGTTGACCTATCTGCCGTTGACCTATCTGCCGTTGACCTATCTGCCGTTGACCTATCTGCCGTTGACCTATCTGCCGTTGACCGATCTGCCGTTGACCGATCTGCCGTTGACCGATCTGCCGTTGACCGATCTGCCGTTGACCGATCAGCCGTTGACCGATCTGCCGTTGACCGATCTGCCGTTGACCGATCTGCCGTTGACCGATCTGCCGTTGACCTATCTGCCGTTGACCTATCTGCCGTTGACCTATCTGCCGTTGACCTATCTGCCGTTGACCTATATGACGTTGACCTATCTGACGTTGACCTATCTGACATTGACCTATCTGACATTGACCTATCTGACATTGACCGATCTGACGTTGACCTATCTGACATTGACTGATCTGAAGGCCGCGACGAAAGAGAAGCGAGCCGGCTAGCTAGGATGAGTTACATCACCACGTTTTTCACCACATGAAGTCTGCCCAGACAAACTACCGATTGACAATCAAAAGTAAGACACGACTTCAGAGGATTTCCCACATGGTGCCTTAATTTTACTGAAATACCTTGTCATTAGAACGTGTGATTGAGATAGGAAATGTAGAGGAATTTGGTCATGCCGTGGAGAGGTGTGGACTTCATGGGACTCTGTTTAGCGCAGGATGTATCTTACCTGCACTCCTCAGATTAGGGTCCAGGTCGGGCATCTCCTTCACTGCCTCGGGGCTAACACTGTAGATGGACGCGCCCGCCTCACTGGTGATACTAACAAAAAACAACATGAGATAAATAGGCACAGTTCAGCATTTTGCCATTTCATCCGGTTCCAAATTTTCTCGACACAGTCTGATTGACAACAAATGAACGTTTCCTGCGTCTCTGTGCCATTTGAGAGCCACTGAGAGTAGCATCAGCCAACCAACCGGCGGCTGAACTGCTCACACTCACACACCAAGACTCTTCTCTTAAGAGCTTCTCAAGTACATATTAGAGCTATACAGCGGGCAGCTACATTCTTTTACTTTTAGTTGCAAGTTGAATTTCCCCTGTAAGTGCTATTTTTCTTTATTATTTTTCATCAACGCTTGATTAGTTTGAAAGGCCCCGTCGGATCTCCCTGCCTTTTACTCCGGCAGTCGGCTATCCTTTTGTCGAGCGATCAAGGACATAATCAGGTCAAGTTTGTTAGACTAATCCACGTAGCTTTTAGGGAAGCTTTTAGGGGTGAGGAACGACTGCGCAATGCATTCAGAAAATACTTGAGAGTTACCTACAAAGGACGGGAGAAACTAAAGAGTAAGGAGCGAAGGGAGGGAAAACACTGGGCCCTTATAAAAGGAACAGGGGTTAGCAACAAGGCTAAGTGAAGGAAAAGAACAAATGAATGTACAGTCATATAACCATCCGGTAATTTACAGAGCCGCTCCTTGGCCTCATCTAGTCCTTAGCACCACTTAGATAGTAGCGTCAATTGCACCATTATCTCCAAATCAATTAATTCCCTCAGGAAAAAGCTCTCCTTTCTCTGAGGCTGACGCTGGGATCCGCAGACTAACTCAATAGGTCTAACCTTTCACCTTGATAATTAGCTCTACTGTTCTCTCCCAGGGAAGGTTATCGCAGACCTATTCATACAGGGAATCGGGTCAAACATCAGAGCTGAACTCTCAGCTCCACGAACTTGCATTTACACTTCCTCAATGATGCCTCGTAAAGTTCACGCGCATCCACCAGTTTGGTGTTATCTATTCCTGTCAATTCGATGGCAAATTCGCCATGACGCGGTCGGGCACATTAAAATGCCTTTAAAGGTTACGATTGTGTGGTTTGCTACATTTTACAATATGCAGGACATGATTAAAACAGAACAAAATAATGGTCTGAGGTCAGGGCAAAAGCCAAAAGACTGAGCGCCACCGTTACACAGGCGTATCGGAGTGACGCAGAGCTAACGGACAGGGTAAACCCTCAGGACAAATCATTAACTAATGGACTCGACCTTCAAGCTGAGTGCTTCAAGTTTCACCGGGTCACACACAACATGGCAGATATTGTTGCAGGTGGAGCAAAGCGCTTTTGTTCGGAGTGTTTACATGACGTTCGGTAGCACTGTGGTGGGCTGATACGTTTCCCCGACAAATGAGTGCATTACTGTGACCCCACCCGCATCAGAAGAGCCTGACCATCGTGGACGAGCCGTAATCGTAACCAGGATACAACACCTCAGTGCATCCTCTGACACTTCATGGAAACCTGCAGTCAAATCCCACATAGACACCGGTGCTGAACACGTCAGAATCCATTTATATCATGTTGGCCTGATGTTGTTTTTTCAGGGCAATTAAAAAAAATACATCTATGTATTTTAGTCGATGCTTTAGTACACATTAACTGAATTGTACCATATGATCTCAGCCTCCCATTCGTATAATCAATGTGCACATTTAGTATTAAGTATTTAGCCAAGACAACATTAGCTAAAATACACTTCACCAATACAAATTTAACCTGAACTTGTTTGTCTGTGTGTGTTTGAAATGACCACTGCGAATAAATCAGAAAGAGACAAAGTTCAAACATGAAATACATTGAACCTAGTGTGTGACAATACTGCCATCTGCTGGACTGACAGGTGTGCTGTTACCAACCACACAAAAACACAATGTGACGACGAATAAATAATGAAAAATACTAAATTACACAGATATCGCAAACATGGGATATTGAAGAACTACCACATCAGAAATATCTACCACATAAGACACAATAAACAAATACAAAAGCGCAAATAATAAACAAAAAAATTAAGCTGATGCCAGACAACCACAGTAACATGTTAATAAAAAAGTATGTTATGTTATGTTATTTGCTGAGTGAATGCATACATTTGCCTATTTGCTTAATTGCAGGTGACAACCTTTATATTACACAAATGCATTTATGTCCAAACGGCCATATTATCCTTCTATGTCTGGTCTAGACGAATTCTCATAAAATCACACAACTGAGAACCTTTCCTCCGTACAGAAGCCCTACTCTCCTCCGTCTGGGGGAGTCAGATCTCCGTACAGAAGCCCTACTCTCCTCCGTCTGGGGGAGTCAGATCTCCGTACAGAAGCCCTACTCTCCTCCGTCTGGGGGAGTCAGATCTCCGTACAGAAGCCCTACTCTCCTCCGTCTGGGGGAGTCAGATCTCCGTACAGAAGCCCTACTCTCCTCCGTCTGGGGCAGTCAGATCTCCGTACAGAAGCCCTACTCTCCTCCGTCTGGGGGAGTCAGATCTCCGTACAGAAGCCCTACTCTCCTCCGTCTGGGGGAGTCAGATCTCCGTACAGAAGCCCTACTCTCCTCCGTCTGGGGGAGTCAGATCTCCGTACAGAAGCCCTACTCTCCTCCGTCTGGGGCAGTCAGATCAGACAGAGAGCATCTCGCTTCAGGCCACACATCCATCTGACCTGCATGATGAACGGGTCAGCGCCAGCCCCATTCCACCACCGCTGCAACCGAACCTCCATCAGGATCCCATTCTCTATGACCACATGACAAAGCCCCTCCCCCACACCACCCCCCACCACCCGGGGCCTCCGCCACAACAACCTTGCCAATTAGCAGTGTCTCCTTAGCGACGGCTGGCAGAAGCCTTCTGACAGAAAACACATTTTAAATGAACCTCTCCCTCTCTCCTCTCGTAGTCCCAGCTGTCTGCTCATCCTGACAGCTGAAACGGCCTCCTAGCGATGGCGCTAACAGACCCTGTCACATGACCTTCAGCGGGTCGGAGGAGCTGGTCATTAATAAGACCGTTAATAAAACCGTAAATACGTGGACAGCGTGGACACACACGGACTGTGTACAGAGATTGCCGGCACATGTCACCGTCACACGGAGTGTGTACAGAGTTGGACAGCACATGTTAGATGGACGACACATGTCACCGTCACACAGAGGACATTGTGATGGAGAACTGCTAATTAGATTATGCCCCATTTTGTAAAACTGAAACAGCAACAACTCTGAAAAGACAGGACAGTTGTTTTGTTCTCACATATCTCCCTCAGCCTAAAGTTAACTCAGACCCATCTGGACAGTCACCACACACACGGACACACGATTCCCAGGGAAAATGGAAATCAGTGAAGGGTGAAAGGTGGTCGTCTGTGTTGACGGTTTGACGTCATGCCAACGCCAGGTTAGGACAAGGCCTAATGATGTCGGACACAAGTGGACCGCAGCAGAGCTACACATCCACTGGCCAATAATCTCCCTGTACATAAGTGAGGACTAAACCACAGCGGGGCAGACGGCGACTCACTTTATCAGAACGTGATATGCAACATGGGGCGGTGGTCTGGGTCGTGTGACGGTCAGTGTAACCAGTGTCCGTCTCGGGGGGGAAAGGGTGCCCTGAAAAAAATCTGCAGGCACACTAAAGGGCTGGATGGAGAGAGAGACACAATCCCATATAATGTCTGAATTAATTAACCGTGCCGCTGGGGCAGCTCCCAGAGGAGAGTAGGGCTCCCCCGAGTGGACCTGTCATAGATACAAACCAGACCCCTCATCACTGTGCCACCAAGGCCGTTATCATGCCAGGGCATCGCTATGGCAGCCAACAGAAGGTTGTCTGTACCCTGTGCTCTGGCCTAAGTGAACTTCCACGTGGTTGAGATGTAGGCCGCTGCCCTGGGATTACTCGTGGCCCTTTAGGGCTGTCACTCACATGTCCCTTGTACCGGCCCTGGGGCAAAGTCAGCGCCACGCCCCAGTCTGATCCCCAGTCTAACTGAACCCCTCTCACCCCCCTCCAGGGCTTGGATACTTCACCTCCTCCCCTGGGCCCATCACACTGAACGACCGCTACATTAACAGTCCTCATCAAATCGTCAGATCTGTTCGTGAGAGACACTGGCTGCATCGTTGGCATGGAACATGATACACAAAACCGTAAAAACACAGATGTGAAGGAGGTGCTGTTGTTTTAGTGCTGTTTGCCTGTTCAGTCACTGAACACAGTGACATGGTTGCCAATTCTCCCGTAATAACCACCTCTAATTTAACCAAAACGACCCATCTGTTTGCTATCGTCCCAGTCAACAATTTCCAGTGACGTCTTTCTGACATTACCATTTACAATATTACATATTCGCCTCTGTGACCAAAAACCACATTCACTGATGTGATATAATTATAACAGAGCAGATCGTTTTAGTTTGTGACACGATCAGGTTTAGACAAAAAATATTCATGACAAAACACATTTGTTTGGGGATAATCTACTGCTAAAAAAATATCATAATCAAAAACGGCAAGGCTGTATTAAAACGATCCCAACTGAAAGAAACAGGACATCTACCCTGGGTTAGTATTAACTGTTACCAAACATAACTATCTGTTGGGATAAAGAGGTGTGGCCTAAAAGAGAGCTTCTTAAAGAGATTTTAATGATAGTGGTGCATAATTGTGTGAATGGATGTAATCACAACATTATGTGTGACAACTTCCGGCCTATGTCAACTCACACACCACACACCAGACACACACACACACACCTCAAACAGCTTTTCCCCATTGTTCAGTCAGCTGCAAAGCTTGACCTGAGGGATTGTGGCCAAAGGAGAGATGATCAGATACCAGCTCTGGTCCTGTCGGAAAATGCTGATTTTCTTTTTGCCCAGAAAAGGGTCCAAATGGCAGGTGTCAGGGGCCGTCAGTCTCACGCTTGGTGCTAGGAGGCAGGAAGCGCCCAGTCAGCGTGGGGCCCCGTCAACGCAACACTCCAGCTGCCACCGTAGAGCACGTCTGAAAAGAGCAAAACCTCACAGCGACTCACATCAATCTGGTGGCAGACGCTCATCACTCACACACACACACACACACCCAGCCACACATACAATCACACAGAATCACACACACACAGTGTGAGGAGCAATGGCGCCCTCAGGAGTAGAGAGATCTCTATGCTTGGCCACCAGTAGGACAGAAGGGTGTCACATTGTTGGCCACCTGTGAGTGTCAGGTATTACCAGTCTAACCCCATCTATCTACTGGTCAGAGATATTACCAGTCTAACCCCATCTATCTACTGGTCAGAGATATTACCAGTAAAACCCATCTATCTACTGGTCAGAGATATTACCAGTCTAACCCCATCTATCTACTGGTCAGAGATATTACCAGTCTAACCCCATCTATCTACTGGTCAGAGATATTACCAGTCAAACCACATCTATCTACTGGTCAGAGATATTACCAGTCTAACCCCATCTATCTACTGGTCAGAGATATTACCAGTCTAACCCCATCTATCTACTGGTCAGAGATATTACCAGTCTAACCACATCTATCTACTGGTCAGAGATATTACCAGTAAAACCACATCTATCTACTGGTTAGATTTCACCAGTAAAACCCAATCTATCTACTGGTTAGATTTCACCAGTAAAACCCAGCCAGGGAACAGACTGCTTGACGTAAGCCATTACCACAGATATTTCTTAATAGACTGAGAACTATTTTCATTTTCTATCCATCTGGTAAAATGAGCAATTACAACAACTTTTATTGTGCATATTGATTTTCATTCGACCTCAATCTTAAAATTGAGCTTTTGCCCAACAAAAAACCTCATGGACAAGCATCCAGCTGAAGGTAAGTGAAGGCATTACGGTTCCTGTGTATTAATGATCTTAGCTCTTGTTTCACTCCCTTCTAGTTCCTATAAACGGCACAGCAGATCCAAATGGAGCGTGAAATGTGCAGCACTGTAAAGTGTTATTGCTGGAGATTGGCTCAAGACTGATGATGTGATCGGGCGGTGGAAAGAGCATTTTGAGGAGCTCCTGAATCCGACCTACACGCCCTCTAGTACAGAGGCAGAGCTGGAGGCTGATGGAGGGTCATCGTCAGTTTCCCTGGGGGAAGTCGCTGAGGTAGTCAAACAACTCCACAGTGGCAAAGCCCCAGGGACTGATGAGATTCGTCCAGAAATGCTCAAAGCTTTGGGTGGGGAAGGGCTGTCTTGGTTGACACGCCTCTTCAACATTGCGTGGAAGTCTGGGACAGTGCCAGAGGAGTGGCAGACCGGGGTGGTGGTTCCCCTGTTCAGGAAAAAGGGGGACCAGAGAGTGTGTGCCAATTACAGCGGGGGCGGTTTTGCATTCGCTTCACCGCACCGTTGTGACGAAAAGAGAGCTGAGCCTCAAGGCAAAGCTCTCGATCTACCGGTCAATCTTTGTTCCTACTCTCACCTATGGGCATGGCTGGGTCATGACCGAAAGAACGAGATTGCGGGTACAAGCGGCCAAAATGGGTTCTCTCAGAAGGGTGGCTGGCCTCTCCCTTAGAGATAGGATGAGAAGCTCAGTCATCCGAGAGGAACTCGGAGTAGAGCCGCTGCTCCTTGGCGTAGAAAGGAGCCAGTTGAGGTAATTCGGGAATCTAGTAAGAATGCCACCTGGGCGCCTCCCTAGAGAGGTGGTTGAGGACGACAGGATGAGTCGGTGCTGTGGGGTTAAGGAGAGGATAGCAGGAAGTGGATGAACCACCTCGGCCCCTAAGCTGTGACTCAGACGGCACATCTCCAAACAGCCTCTAGACTCAAGGCTCTTCTCTATAATTATCTGTGATCTTAACAAGCCCAGCCAGTATCCCTGCTCCCTCCCTGGCTGTTTGTCCGTCTGTTGGGCCCTGGCCACATTATTAAGGAGGGCTAGGCTCCACTCTGCAGCCAAACGCCTTCTGGCTGGGGGTGACCTCACTCCACTAGGATGGGGATCCAAGAGCACAGATTACCTGAAGATTGAGCAGAGGACGTCCAAAGACAGAGATGTAGAAGTTACGATGCAAAAGCGTTGTAGGGATGTCGGGCCTTATGAAGCCTGACAGTACAGGAACCTTTCGAAGCCTGACAGTACAGGAACCTTATGAAGCCTGACAGTACAGGAACATTATGAAGCCTGACAGTACAGGAACTGTAAAGACATGATGCTTGTTATAGACCGACTCACAGACAGGCTCAAACCGCAGCTCATTTCCACACGCCGCCGAGTGCCAGACAACGGACACTAATCAACCAAGAGATTCAGAACTAAACTGGGGCTCGCCAAGAAGTGAGGACAAAAAAAACAGGAGAAACTCACATAAATCTGTAGTCGCTTCAAAATTCACCCCAAGACATCATTAAAATGTACGTTCGTTGACATGTCTCACGAAAGACTCGAAAGTCTGAACTGAACGCGACACAATGAGCAGCTGTGTGTTAGTTGGCTCGCAGCGACGGCAGCTAAGGCAAAAGACACAGGAAAACGCTAACGAAACCGCAGATCGGATGGACAGACTGGCCCGCAGATCTAGACAAAGAGAAAGGGTCTCCGTCCATTAGTCCGTATCATAGCCTTCCACCCGGCGCTGAGTAGAACTGATCTAGAGAGACTAGCTAGCTGGTGGCATTGGGGATAGCCTTAGGATCTCTGATAAAGGATGGACGGTGAGCGCGGATGAGGGGGGGAGGGGGTTCAGAATGGTCATCCCAGTTCTTGCCGGCCTTTTGGAGTGACAGGGGGGCAGGGGCTAGGTTTGGGGGTGCATGGTGCCAAGCGGTCAGGGGAAGCGGCCCACTCTGTATCATGACCATGACCCGGGGGGGCTGGAACTCTGCTCTGATGGGATTAATGTCAGCCGGCTGCTCGTTAGGGAGTATTCATGTCAGCTTGTCCTTCACAGGGACACCCACCAGCAATGCTGCCCCACAACACCCATCTGTATCCTCTGTGTCTCCCCCCGCGTCTCCCCCCGCGTCTCCCCCGCGTCTCCCCCGCGTCTCCCCTGTGTCTCCCATATCGGTTTTACCTCATCCTGAGCGCTAAGAGCTACTGACATACCGCAGATAATAAAGCTATAAAAATAAATCCTAAATAGCGATCAACTGACACTGCTTTGAAACTGCCGCCATAGTTATTGTATAAGTGAAAACCGATCAATTGAACACTTCCAGGGAACTGTGGGTACAGGAGTCTTCACAGCCCAAAAGCGGCTGTCAGGACATGCCGTAACCCTGGCCGACAATGATGGCGGCTGGGTGTCACCAGCAGAAAACCTAGTCTCAGTGACACATCCTGGTTTACCGTCACTCCACCAGTGGCCGGGTCTGTGGGCTGCCTATCCGAGAGATGTGGCGGGGGGAGAGACGATCCGCTCGCGCAGCTCCTCGAGGGCCTTTATGCTCTATGACAAAGAATGCGCGGTCGACGGGCCACCGCTAAGGCGACGCGACAGCCAAGGTCATGTCACAGAGGGAACCGGGTGTCCAGCTGTCGTCCACTCACACTGACGATGACACCGACGATGACACTGGGAACGGGGCGCGGCACCGCAGGGTGAGAACACACAGTCACCAGGAGAGATAACCGGCAGAACACACACACACAGACACACACACACACAGACAGACACACACCGCGTGACGTTAGGTAGGACACATCCACAGTGACCTAGTGCAGTCTCTCTCTCTCTCTCTCTCTCTCTCTCTCTCTCTCTCTCTCTCTCTCTGTCTCTCTGTCTCTCTCTCTCTCTCTCTGTCTCTCTGTCTCTCTCTGTCTCTCTGTCTGTCTCTCTGTCTCTCTCTCTCTCTCTCTCTGTCTCTCTGTCTCTGTCTGTCTCTCTGTCTGTCTCTCTGTCTCTCTCTCTCTCTCTCTGTCTCTCTCTCTCTTCTCTCTCTCTCTCTCTCTCTCTCTCTCTCTCTCTCTCTCTCTCTCTCTCTCTCTCTCTCTCTCTCTCTCTCTCTCTCTCTCTCTCTCTCTCTCTCTCTCTCTCTCTCTCTCTCTCTCTCTCTCTCTCTCTCTCTCTCTCTCTCTCTCTCTCTCTCTCTCTCTCTCTCTCTCTCTCTCTCTCTCTCTCTCTCTCTCTCTCTCTCTCTCTCTCTCTCTCTCTCTCTCTCTCTCTCTCTCTCTCTCTCTCTCTCTCTCTCTCTCTCTCTCTCTCTCTCTCTCTCTCTCTCTCTCTCTCTCTCTCTCTCTCTCTCTCTCTCTCTCTCTCTCTCTCTCTCTCTCTCTCTCTCCCTCTCCCCCATCTCCCCCATCTCCCCCATCTCCCCCATCTCCCCCATCTCCCCATCTCCCCCATCTCCCCCATCTCCCCCATCTCCCCCATCGCCCTGTGTGGACTAATTAGACCAATGACAGCTCAGGCATAATTAAATCACAGCTCTCCCTCTGAAGACGACACCGGCTGTCCGTCGGGATCAGAGGTAAAGCAAGGTGGACATGAGGGGCTAGGGTGAGGAGCCTGACCAGAGACGGGGACCGTGGAGGCCGCAGAGAACCCCACCGCTCACAGCCTAGCCGCCAACACCTGGGCGACACGTCGACAGGTTGAACGTGCCAAAACACCACAGGGTTTGCTGCTGTTGCTACCTACATCAGGGCAGAATCAAGGAGAGGGAATCATGAACAGAAAGGTAGTGTGCCAAGGAAGGCACCAGAGGAAACACTGAGATATGAGGTACAATGAAGTGGGGCAGCACTGTGTGGTGAAGTACGTTGGGGAATGTTACACAATGGTGATGTAAGGAGAGGTGCGGTGTGGTTAAATGAGGTACAGTCGTATGGTGGATTTAGGTGAGGCAGAGTAATGGTGAGGTACAGTCGTATGGTGGATTTAGGTGAGGCAGAGTATTCGTGAGGTGAGGTACAGTCGTATGGTGGATTTAGGTGAGGCAGAGTATTCGTGAGGTGAGGTACAGTCGTATGGTGGATTTAGGTGAGGCAGAGTATTCGTGAGGTGAGGTACAGTCGTATGGTGGATTTAGGTGAGGCAGAGTAATGGTGAGGTGAGGTACAGTCGTATGGTGGATTTAGGTGAGGCAGAGTATGGTGAGGTGAGGTACAGTTGTATGGTGGATTTAGGTGAGGCAGAGTAATGGTGAGGTGAGGTACAGTCGTATGGTGGATTTAGGTGAGGCAGAGTAATGGTGAGGTGAGGTACAGTCGTATGGTGGATTTAGGTGAGGCAGAGTAATGGTGAGGTGAGGTACAGTCGTATGGTGGATTTAGGTGAGGCAGAGTAATGGTGAGGTGAGGTACAGTCGTATGGTGGATTTAGGTGAGGCAGAGTAATGGTGGTACAGTACGGTAATTTACTGTTTCATGTGGTAATATGGAATATGCTAAAATCTCAACAACCACAAATCTCTACACCTGACCGCTAGTCAAATATGGGTAGGAGAGGTTCACTAGGAGAAAACTGAGGAACATCAGTAATACTGCGAACGGACACGCAGGAATTCTGTGTCCAGGCTCGGGGTTGATCCCTAAAATTCCACCTGAACAGCCCCCGCTTCCTCCTGGGAACAAGCTCACACACACAGAAACACGGCTGTCATAAAAGCGGAAAACATCCCTTTACGGCAGTTTGGAAAGTTGAACCCCTTTAAGGTTACCAGGCGATTACAGCAGACGAACAGGTAATTGACATGAGTACATCTAACAAAGTCAACAGGCCAGAAGTCTCCTCAGCTCCTCACTTCCTCGCCCCTCCAGGTCCCCCTCACCCCTGACGCTCATTCCAGAACACGGGCTGCTGGCGCTGGCTGTCATTCCACAGGACCAGTCAAGCAGAAGAGCAGCGGTAGGAAGGCTGGGGGGGACGTGGGGACAGTCAGGTTGGGGAGAGAGGGGAGCACGGAGTGGCGGGGGTGGAGAGGGCACCAGGAGGGGTTGCGTTAAAGCTGTGGCGCAGGGAGACAGATAGCAGACGGAGCGAATGAGGCCCGCTCTCTAATGAACTGGTATGGAGAGTGGAGCACCGGGAACACACATTAGATTCAATCATACTCGATCAGACCTGTTGGTCCCTGGAACACTCCTAACAAACTGAATACGGCTCATCTTCCTCCAAGACACTGAAGAAATCCCAGATGGATTTTTTCACTTGTATTTAAAGCACAGACCATAATCATGGAGTCCTGTCCTGCCAGTGGGTGTTATGGGTGGTATTATAGTAAGCCTACCACCTATTGGATATTCACCAGGCTGTTATGGGTGGTATTATAGTAAGCCTACCACCTATTGGATATTCACCAGTATCTGTTATGGGTGGTATTATAGTAAGCCTACCACCTATTGGATATTCACCAGTATCTGTTATGGGTGGTATTATAGTAAGCCTACCATCTATTGGTTATTCACCAGTATCTGTTATGGGTGGTATTATAGTAAGCCTACCACCTATTGGATATTCACCAGGCTGTTATGGGTGGTATTATAGTAAGCCTACCACCTATTGGATATTCACCAGGCTGTTATGGGTGGTATTATAGTAAGCCTACCACCTATTGGATATTCACCAGGCTGTTATGGGTTGTATTATAGTAAGCCTACCACCTATTGGATATTCACCAGTATCTGTTATGGGTGGTATTATAGTAAGCCTACCATCTATTGGTTATTCACCAGTATCTGTTATGGGTGGTATTATAGTAAGCCTACCACCTATTGGATATTCACCAGGCTGTTATGGGTGGTATTATAGTAAGCCTACCACCTATTGGATATTCACCAGGCTGTTATGGGTGGTATTATAGTAAGCCTACCACCTATTGGATATTCACCAGGCTGTTATGGGTTGTATTATAGTAAGCCTACCACCTATTGGATATTCACCAGTATCTGTTATGGGTGGTATTGTAGTAAGCCTACCATCTATTGGTTATTCACCAGTTATTCACCAGTATCTGTTATGGGTGGTATTATAGTAAGCCTACCACCTATTGGATATTCACCAGGCTGTTATGGGTGGTATTATAGTAAGCCTACCACCTATTGGATATTCACCAGGCTGTTATGGGTGGTATTATAGTAAGCCTACCACCTATTGGATATTCACCAGTATCTGTTATGGGTGGTATTATAGTAAGCCTACCACCTATTGGATATTCACCAGGCTGTTATGGGTTGTATTATAGTAAGCCTACCACCTATTGGATATTCACCAGTGTCTTTTATGGGTGGTATTATAGTAAGCCTACCTCCTATTGGATATTCACCAGGCTGTTATGGGTTGTATTATAGTAAGCCTACCTCCTATTGGTTATTCACCAATATCTGTTATGGGTGGTATTATAGTAAGCCTACCACCTATTGGATATTCACCAGGCTGTTATTGGTGGTATTATAGTAAGCCTACCTCCTATTGGTTATTCACCAGGCTGTTATGGGTGGTATTATAGTAAGCCTACCACCTATTGGATATTCACCAGGCTGTTATTGGTGGTATTATAGTAAGCCTACCTCCTATTGGTTATTCTCCAAAACCGTCGACTCAGACCGCAGATAATACATTTAGCCTGCACAAAATGTATGAGACACAAGCGTTAAATATCGGCCACTGCCATCGTCTAATGTCTTTTTATTTGTCGATGTCAGTCAACAAGACAAACATCAGCAGATACCGATGTGCATCCCTAGATCACACTGTATAATACGATAAACATTTCCAAAAACATGATGATATTCAATAACGTGCTGTTCAATTAAAAAATCTTCAAGACATTTGGAAATTAAATCTCTGGGATGCGCAGACGCTCGTCATCGGCTTGTATAAAATACATGTGTTTTTACAATTCCAAGCACTTCTGGGAAAATTCACTTAGCAAGAGGCTCCCGTCTGGTCTTTCTTCAGAGCGAAATAAGAAGAATAATTGCACATTCGCTGCCGAATTATAAACGTATACACGACCAGCACAGTTTCCTGTTGCTAAAACATCCCAGGGGACAGAAGAGAAAAGCAGCAGCTCTTACCACAGTGTTACGGATGGGCCACATTCATCATGAGGAGATTAAATAAACGCTGGAGAAGTCTGCCCTTGGTTGGAGTGCGGAGAGACCTTTGATTTAAGGCTCCTCGTTCAAAAGTGAAGCCACAGGAATAACAACGGCAAAGAGAGCGCCTCGCCACTGTAATGAGGAGATTTGCTGAGCCATGCCCGCCTGTCAATCAAACGTCCCTAAACATACGTACGCGGTCAGCAGAGGACTTTCGGCATTCAGCGGGGGGTTACAGCGGGCGGTCCGGCGTCCTGGTGTTTGATCTGTCCACCTCCATTACAGCTCATTGTGGTCATTAGGATGACTTGGCTGTGACCTGGTTCAACTCTGGGTCAGTCAGCAGGACCAAATGACTTGAGACGAAGAGCAAAAGGTCATTCGCCAGGACTAATGTCATCTCCCTGGGCTCTTCAAATTACAAACACTTACAAAAAGACCATAGTACTACTTCATGGAATAGAACTATGACAATCCTGAAGACTGGAACTATTTTAAGCCTTTATGAGGAGGCAATTGATTTCATTATGTTGTTCAAAGTCGGATCCTGGATAATATCTGACATTGACAGTGTCTGACTCGCTCCAACAGGGTTTTTTTCACACATCTGGGAGCGCAGAGTTCCGGAAACACTGTGTGTAACCACTCTGTTATGGGTCGCTTCTACAACACGGAAGAGGTTGTAATTAGCTTCTCCCGACTCTCTTGATTGACTTATGGAGCCTGTAGACAAGGCAGACGGCAAGATGTGCGTGTGCTAAACGGATATAGCATCAGTCTCTAAAAAGTGCAGAAATGTCTACGAGACCAGAGCCAGGATCTGTTTGCCGTTTATAAGCAGCAGAGACTTAAAGGGAACGTCCCATTTCCTGTAAGATATGTATAGTCTCAACCAAAAATCACCATTAAGACACTAATCGAGCTGAATTGTGTCCATGAGTGAAGCTGTGAGGTCACGTAAAAACCCTCTCAAACACCAAGCCTGAGGGGAATGCCGGCAGGACAGCTATTCAACACTAAATAAAAGCAACAGACATTCCTACATGTCAAATACTTTGAGTGAAGCATTTGGAACATGAAGAAAGACATTATCTTGTAGGTGGATCTCTTGCAAGGATAACGTGTTCCAGTGAGCGTCCAAAACCCCGGACCTGAACGAAGCCACTGAAAGCAGAATTTCCTAACAAGCCGACACGGCATCTGTGAGCATTAGTTGAGATATAACCAAACGCTGGCTTTCTGCGAGGGAGTGGCGCTGGACCTCTGGGGCTGAGTACGTGTAGAAGATTCAGTATCTCAAGCTCCTTTTGGACTGCGAGTGAAATGGATCCACTTATCTCACAGCTGCTGTAGATGTCTAAAAGTGCAGAGGCAGACCCAGTTATTGGGCTTGGCAGCCACTAGCGACGGAGAACACAACACCCAAACCGACACCACCCCTCGCTCAGCGGCCCCCACCAAACACAACCACTTCTGAGTGGTTCTGGGCTGCGCTCCAGTCCTGACCCAAAGTCAACAAACGGTCAGAACGCTAGTCGTTATTTTGGTTGGACGGAACGGCACGTCGAGCAGAGCTAGATATGGGCGGCGAGAGATATTTGTTCTTAATTAGAGGTGTTCAAACGAGGTCCAGATGGCTTTCAAAACCCAGAGGAATTACACATTTCAGGCTAGCCCCCAAAAAATGTTGCCTCCACCCTAATGCCCCGTGCCTACTCAGTCAGGTCACCTGTGTGAAAAGCCAGAGGGAGTTGTTTTCAAGACACTGATACTTCACATTTGAACTCTTTTAGATTGAAGGAACAGTAAAAGTGATGTGTCATAATACGCCTGGAACTAAGGACTCAATGTGACCGATGGGAGTCAAATGTAAGAGGGAGACAGGAGTCATAGAGAAATACAGGGGTCATATAGAGAGAGACAGGGGTCATAGAGAGAGAGAGACAAGAGTCATAGAGAGAGAGACAGGGGTTATAGAGAGAGAGAGACGGGGGTCATATAGAGAGAGACAGGGGTCATAGAGAGAAACGGGGGTCATAGAGAGAGAGACAGGGGTCATAGAGAGAGACAGGGGTCATAGAGAGAAACGGGGGTCATAGAGAGAGAGAGAGACAGGGGTCATAGAGAGAGAGACAGGGGTTATAGAGAGAGACAGGGGTCATAGAGAGAGAGACAGGGGTCATAGAGAGAGAGACAGGGGTCATAGAGAGAGAGACAGGGGTCATAGAGAGAGAGACAGGGGTTATAGAGAGAGACAGGGGTCATAGAGAGAGAGAGACAGGGGTCATAGAGAGAGACAGGGGTCATAGAGAGAGAGACAGGGGTCATAGAGAGAGAGACAGGGGTCATAGAGAGAGAGACAGGGGTCATAGAGAGAGAGACAGGGGTCATATAGAGAGAGACAGGGGTCATAGAGAGAGACAGGGGTCATAGAGAGAGACAGGGGTCATAGAGAGAAACGGGGGTCATAGAGAGAAACGGGGGTCATAGAGAGAGAGAGAGACAGGGGTCATAGAGAGAGAGACAGGGGTTATAGAGAGAGACAGGGGTCATAGAGAGAGAGACAGGGGTCATAGAGAGAGAGACAGGGGTCATAGAGAGAGAGACAGGGGTCATAGAGAGAGAGACAGGGGTTATAGAGAGAGACAGGGGTCATAGAGAGAGAGACAGGGGTCATAGAGAGAGACAGGGAGACAGGGTCATAGAGAGAGAGACAGGGGTGATAGAGAGAGAGACAGGGGTCATAGAGAGAGAGACAGGGGTTATAGAGAGAGAGACAGGGGTGATAGAGAGAGAGACAGGGGTCATAGAGAGAGACAGGGGTCATAGAGAGAGACAGGGGTCATAGAGAGAGAGACAGGGGTCATAGAGAGAGAGACAGGGGTCATAGAGAGAGAGACAGGGGTTATAGAGAGAGACAGGGGTTATAGAGAGAGAGACAGGGGTTATAGAGAGAGAGAGACAGGGGTCATAGAGAGAGAGACAGGGGTTATAGAGAGAGAGAGAGACAGGGGTTATAGAGAGAGAGAGAGAGAGACAGGAGTCATAGAGAGAGACGGGGTTATAGAGAGAGAGACAGGGGCCATAGAGAGAGAGACAGGGGTTATAGAGAGAGAGACAGGGGTTATAGAGAGAGAGACAGGGGTTATAGAGAGAGAGACAGACAGGGTTATAGAGAGAGAGACAGGGGTTATAGAGAGAGAGAGAGAGAGAGAGAGACAGGAGTCATAGAGAGAGACAGGGGCCATAGAGAGAGACGGGGTTATAGAGAGAGAGAGACAGGGGTTATAGAGAGAGAGAGACAGGGGTTATAGAGAGAGAGAGACAGGGGTCATAGAGAGAGAGACAGGGGTTATAGAGAGAGAGAGACAGGGGTTATAGAGAGAGAGACAGGGGTCATAGAGAGAGAGACAGGGTTATAGAGAGAGACAGGGGTCATAGAGAGAGAGACAGGGGTCATAGAGAGAGACAGGGGTCATAGAGAGAGAGACAGGGGTCATAGAGAGAGAGACAGGGGTTATAGAGAGAGAGACAGGGGTTATAGAGAGAGAGACAGGGGTTATAGAGAGAGAGAGACAGGGGTTATAGAGAGAGAGACAGGGGTTATAGAGAGAGAGACAGGGGTTATAGAGAGAGAGACAGGGGTCATAGAGAGAGAGACAGGGGTCATAGAGAGAGAGACAGGGGTTATAGAGAGAGACAGGGGTCATAGAGAGAGAGACAGGGGTCATAGAGAGAGAGACAGGGGTTATAGAGAGAGAGAGACAGGGGTTATAGAGAGAGAGACAGGGGTTATAGAGAGAGAGAGACAGGGGTCATAGAGAGAGAGACAGGGGTTATAGAGAGAGAGAGAGACAGGGGTTATAGAGAGAGAGAGAGAGACAGGAGTCATAGAGAGAGACGGGGGTTATAGAGAGAGAGACAGGGGCCATAGAGAGAGAGACAGGGGTTATAGAGAGAGAGACAGGGGTTATAGAGAGAGAGACAGGGGTTATAGAGAGAGAGAGACAGGGGTTATAGAGAGAGAGACAGGGGTTATAGAGAGAGAGAGAGAGAGAGAGAGACAGGAGTCATAGAGAGAGACAGGGGCCATAGAGAGAGACGGGGTTATAGAGAGAGAGAGACAGGGGTTATAGAGAGAGAGAGACAGGGGTTATAGAGAGAGAGAGACAGGGGTTATAGAGAGAGAGAGAGACAGGGGTTATAGAGAGAGAGAGACAGGGGCCATAGAGAAAGAAGCGGTTAGAGAGAAAGACATGGTTAGAGAGAGACAGGGGTTAGAGAGAGAAAGGAGTTATCTGTCCCAGATAAAACCAGCAACAATCATTCAAGTACATACTGGTACTACAATCCGTACAGGTGCGACGCCGCACAATAAAGGACTGAATTAATCAAAAGATGGCACACAGCACATCAATAAACAAACACTCTCATAGCGTACAAAACACGTAACATGCAACAATACCACACAAAGACATGACCAAACACAGAGGACCTAAATACTCTACTAATGAGGGAATGAACACCAGGTGTCTGTGACGACGAGACCGGACAATTAGTGGGGGGAGGTGGAACGATGGCGGTTTAGAAGACCGGAGTGGACGAACGCCGAAGCCTGCCTGCAGGTGGCAGTAGACTGGCTTCGTAGGGAGCTCTCACAAAAAAAGCTTCAAGCTAAACAAACAGGCCAATCTCTTTCTCCAATTTTGTCCAACTCAAATCACAAATGCTCTCTATGCTTCAGGTCACATACAATGCTAAAATATGAATCTACACACAAATATTATAACGTTCTAAACTTGTCTCGTTAAAATGGTCGTACACACTGAACTGTCTAACTGCTGTCTGTGGACATGTTGCTACGGTGTTACATTGTGTGACATTTAATCAACTGCTGTCTGTGGACGTGTTGCTACGGTGTTACATTGTGTGACATTTAATCAACTGCTGTCTGTGGACGTGTTGCTACGGTGTTACATTGTGTGACATTTTATCAACTGATGTCTGTGGACGTGTTGCTACGGTGTTACATTGTGTGACATTTCATCAACTGATGTCTGTGGACGTGTTGCTACGGTGTTACATTGTGTGACATTTCATCAACAGATGTCTGTGGACGTGTTGCTACGGTGTTACATTGTGTGACATTTCATCAACTGATGTCTTAACTGACCAGCTTACTTACTAGTTTCCGCCAGAACACACTCATCTCTCACTGTTTCCATCTTCCCCTTGTGCCGGAGTGGTTCCTTTACAAAAGTTCCAGCAGGCACGTTGTGCTCCCATGGAAAGCAAGTTCCACCTTGCACGCATTACATATGACAGGAACTTTAGTTGGAACTTTAGTGAAACTTTCACACGTGCGACTTGTTCTGCTCCGTTTGCACGCCGGAATGTTTATATTTTAGAAGTTTTCTTCTATTGGATTGCATACGGAAGGGCTGCATTACAGTCTAGAGCTACAGCAATGCACTGTTCAAGTTGCGTTTTTTGCAGGCACTTAAAACAGGTTGTATGAGATCCACTGCAATTGACGTGGAATTCTCTGACGAACCAACACGCACCTCCTAACAGAACAAGTGGTCTTACCAGTATGATACATCCAGTGGGTGGAAAAAGCGGCGACTGATGAGGTCAGCGAAGAAGGCCTCGGTCTCACGGCATGCGGTGCCATTGCCAATAACCACTGTATTACAGCTGTGTGTGAGGAGACGAAAGACATCAACCATCACAAAATGCTCCATATTCATGTACAGCCACACACACAAAAAAATCCTCTCAGTGAATACTTTACAATGTGCTTACTTTTCAGAATTTAAACATCACAGTTGTGTTTTCCGCTGAACCATGTGCAAATAATAGCAAAATTTAACAAATTAGGTAACATGTGTATTTAGCCCCAACGTTTTATTTAAATGCAGTGAAAACAACACAACTCAATTCTACACCGGCGGCTGCATTACCTGTATTGGATCATTAGGTGGCGCAGTTTGTCCGCCTCTCTGCTGCTGTTAGAATTATTCAGGTACACCACATCAGTGTATAAAATCTGACCTGGAAATGAAAGGCCAGAACACTTAATGACAGATGCTTTAGTATGACCAGAATACACAGCACATATCCAAAGTCCACCAGTTATGTTGCTGGCTAAATCTGATATATTCATATTGCTGTTTTTCTCAACAGCATACCATTTACCTATAAAAACATGTGATTATTTTTGTATGGTTGATTATGAAAGCCAAACTGACCTTCAGATGTAAGTCTAGGGAGTCATTTGTTTTTAACGAGCTGGGCATCTAGACTTTAGAATTTCTTTATGAACGATTTGGCCTTAAACGAACAGACAGGCATCTCATCTTCACCTAACTCTTTTGGGTTTATAATACATATATGTATATGTATTTTGTGACAACCAATGATGACTAGAAGAAATAAACTCTATTGATAAGCCAATGAAGAAAGGAGAAATGAACAATCAAACACTTTCTCCCAACATGGATTTAAGACTCATCAGGATAGAAACCTCTAGGGTGCGTGGGACCTAGTAAATGGATCAGATGTTGGATGGGACAGGTATACAGTAGATCAGATGTTAGATGGGACAGGTATACAGTGGATCAGATGTTGGATGGGACAGGTATACAGTAGATCAGATGTTAGATGGGACAGGTATACAGTGGATCAGATGTTGGATGGGACAGGTATACAGTAGATCAGATGTTAGATGGGACAGGTATACAGTGGATCAGATGTTAGATGGGACAGGTATACAGTAGATCAGATGTTAGATGGGACAGGTATACAGTGCCTCTTAGTATTCAGCCCATTTAGAAAATGTGGCTCACCTACAGCTCAGGCAGGCATCTCATAGCAACGGTGTGAATTCTTAAGCAATCAATTAGTTTCCGTTTTTTAATTGACATCAACTTGAAGATATTATGGCCTTTCAGTTTAGATCAGTGGCAAACACCCCTAATTAGATTCATTTGGATTTGAACCAGACCTTTATTTGGCTAACGCCGACACGTCCCTTTAAGCACTGTTCCGCGATCTGCGGTAGATTGTTGTCAGGGCAGTTCAGGTCAGCACAGCTGTGTTGATGATGCCCCCTCATCCACCAAGACCCGCCCACTCCTGAGCATCTCCATGGGGACAAGCGAGAGACGCTGCCCTCTCGTGTCAGGCTAATAAGGCACGACGGATCCCACTGGACGGATCTGAGAGGTCACGTCACCTCAGAGCTGTCATGGTCAGATGGAGTGTGAGCGTACAAGTGTGTGTGTGTGTTCACTGTAAGGCAGACAACAGAACCCAGGCACGCCAGCTGATACACCCGCCGGGTGGGTTGCATGTGCTCGCAGACGGGGGATCGTCTGCCCAGGAGGAGGTGCCCGACGAGGCCCTGCGTGGTGCCACGCCCACAGAGAAGCCCGCTGGGAAAAGCGAAAGGGAGGAGGCGCATGCTCCTCCAGTGGTGCAGACTACAGTAAAGACGATAAAAGGGACCACGTTTGTTTTCTTCGGTGAAAAGCCTTTTTTTCTCGATAACTACGTACGTACGCTGACATGCGCAGAGAAGGGGGTGCGTTTACATAAGTGGGGCAGCGTCTTACTCGTAGATGAGAGGATGGCCAGTTTACAGCCGTGTCTGAATCCCGGGTCCACGCCCATGATGACTCTTCCTCTGACAGGACACACCAACAGACGCTGGCGCAGGTTCCGGACAAACATGGCTATGGATTCCTTCTCCGCACTAACGGTCAGCTTCGTCCTGAGACAGGGTTAGAGAGAGAGAGACACAGTTATAGAGACAGGGGCTAGAGAGAAAGAGACAGGGTTAGAGAGAGAGAGAGACACAGTTAGAGAGACAGGGGTTAGAGAGAAAGAGACAGGGTTAGAGAGAGAGAGACACAGTTATAGAGACAGGGGTTAGAGAGAAAGAGACAGGGTTAGAGAGAGAGAGAGACACAGTTATAGAGACAGGGGTTAGAGAGAAAGAGACAGGGTTAGAGAGAGAGAGACACAGTTATAGAGACAGGGTTAGAGAGAGAGAGACACAGTTAGAGAGACAGGGGTTAGAGAGAAAGAGACAGGGTTAGAGAGAGAGAGAGACACAGTTAGAGAGACAGGGGTTAGAGAGAAAGAGACAGGGTTAGAGAGAGAGAGACACAGTTATAGAGACAGGGGTTAGAGAGAAAGAGACAGGGTTAGAGAGAGAGAGAGACACAGTTATAGAGACAGGGGTTAGAGAGAAAGAGACAGGGTTAGAGAGAGAGAGACACAGTTATAGAGACAGGGTTAGAGAGAGAGAGACACAGTTAGAGAGACAGGGGTTAGAGAGAAAGAGACAGGGTTAGAGAGAGAGAGACACAGTTATAGAGACAGGGGTTAGAGAGAAAGAGACAGGGTTAGAGAGAGAGAGACACAGTTAGAGAGACAGGGGTTAGAGAGAAAGAGACAGGGTTAGAGAGAGAGAGACAGGGTTAGAGAGAGAGAGACACAGTTATAGAGACAGGGGTTAGAGAGAAAGAGACAGGGTTAGAGAGAGAAAGACACAGTTATAGAGACAGGGGTTAGAGAGAAAGAGACAGGGTTAGAGAGAGAGAGACACAGTTATAGAGACAGGGGCTAGAGAGAAAGAGACAGGGGTTAGAGAGAAAGAGACAGGGGTTAGAGAGAGAGAGAGAGACAGGGGTTATAGAGAGAGAGAGACAGTGGTTATAGAGAGAGAGACAGGGGTTATAGAGAGAGAGACAGGGGTTATAGAGAGAGAGACAGGGTTTAGAGAGAGAGAGACAGGGGTTATAGTGAGAGAGAGAGACAGGGGTTATAGAGAGAGAGAGACAGGGGTTATAGTGAGAGAGAGACAGGGTTATAGAGAGAGAGAGACAGGGGTTATAGAGAGAGAGAGACAGGGGTTATAGAGAGAGAGACAGGGTTATAGAGAGAGAGACAGGGGTTAGAGAGAGAGAGAGATAGGGGTTATAGAGAGAGAGACAGGGTTTAGAGAGAGAGAGACAGGGTTTAGAGAGAGAGACAGGGGTTATAGAGAGAGAGACAGGGTTTAGAGAGAGACAGGTATTGTGTCTCTCTATAATCCAGGTTGGTATTGTGGGACATGTGGGTGCAACCTACATGCATACAGACTCAACTCAGTACAGACCTATAGCTCCTGCTAAGTAGAGGTATCATTAATCGTTTGTAGGAGTCCTCTACGGCACCTTGTAAAATCTTCATCAGCTCCTCTCTGGCATGAGCCTTGGGTCTCCATCTACAGTGGAAAGCAAACATATTTCCTCATTTCAGTCCTTTTATCATTGGAGAGCGTTTATTTCGGTGTAAATAATAAGGTTATACTGTTAAACTGTAACATCGTAATTTTGTGAACTAAAATTCAAAGACTTCAAAGATTGTAGGCGTGTCTTTCTCTCACTCATCTAGCTATTATATGTTCCATATACCTGGTTCCAGGTAAAAAAAAAGAAGAAGAATATGTTACATCACTGCCAGCATGTAATGACATGTAAGAGTGTTTAATTATTTAAATTTGTATATATTATATATTTTTTTAGGAAAGTGACAAATTAAAACATAAAATAAGTATGGTATTTATATATTAACCATGACCTCCTCTCAAACATACCACTCACAAAACTCACCCGTAGGATTTTATATGACCTACGGTAGACTTAATTATGTACATCAGAAACTACAAGATATAATAAAACAAACTATAGAAATGTGCTCAATTGTTGTAATTCATTCTCAAATAATAAAATTGTAGGTAGATGTGAATAAGTAATAATATTTAATCTAATACAAAATTGTTGTTCCAGTAAATAAAATATATGTCAAAACAAAAAAGGGGAAAAACTGCCTAGGGCTTACTGCTGTGTTATATATAGATATATAGATATATTAAATATATTAAACTTGGTTGTGTCATATTCCAAAACATATAAACATATTCTAGAAAGATTTAGAGGAACAACATCTGATGTGATGTTTTACAAGTATATATATTTGCTGTAATGAACTTTGAATTATCCAAATTGACTATCCAACAGGCCATTGAGATGATACCAGAAGCAGTGGCTGAATGTTTCAACATGATCCTGACTTCTACAAATGTCTTTCACACCTGGGACAGACAGCAGATAGGCCCTTCTCTATAAAGTCACAGTGCTGGCATAGGTCACAAGAAACAGACGGCGAGCAGGAAAGTGGAGCGGAGAAGTATGAGTATTGTGTGTGTGTATGCGCGTGTGTGTGTGTTTGTGTGTGTGTGCCGTAGAGGTGGGGAGGGAGGAGACTGACCTGGTGTTCACGCACCACCTACAGAAGTCACTTTTCACCCTGTCAGGGATGTTGACCTTCACTGTCAAAATCTTTAGATTCTCCCCTCGGTTAATGGCCAGTGTCTGCAAGGGAAATATAACCTGTTGAGACAGCGGCCACACGGAACAACACAGCGCAGACATCCCCTCCCTTACACACACACGCGCGCACACACACACACACAACTGCAGAGAAAGCCAACCACCATCATACTGGCATGGACAGAAACACACACACACAGTCAACCTTCTGTCCAGTAGAAACCTGTGCGTTCCCTCGTCTTCCTCTCCACCATGTAGCTCAGAGGAACAGTAACATGCTGTTAGGAAAATAGTTTTAAGTGTCTGACCTTTTCGGAGAAAAACCTTTTGGAGAATAGGGAAGAAATGAACGTCAATCTGGATTCGAAGCGGAAGAGCCGAGCTGACAAATGCCACGCCACCAGCCCCCCCCCCCACACACACACATCCTACCAGCACTGCTGACTGTCACCAAGCACCAACCCCACCCAGCACACCCTCCGCATCACAACAGCTAATGGCCAGATCAGGACAGGAATTAATGCGGCAAGAATTATGATAAAATTAAATTTCCTTTCTTTGACACGCTTCCCCCCTAAAGCGTATCTGCCCACTGGTGGTGGGGGGTTCTCACGCCATATTCATCAAATCTAAAGTTAGATATACGATCGAACACATTTGTACAAAACATTTTGCTAACTTCTCTTAACAATCCAACAGATTCCACTCCTACGCAGCAGACTGGGTTTCTCAAACGCGGTGCAGAGATAACAGACATATATCCTGTCATATTCCTGTGGAACGTTTGTGACTCACTATGCAGTAAGGATGACGACCTGGTGAGAAAACGGGCGGGCTGTGACAGCTACCTGAACGCTGGCCAAACCAGACAGCCATCAACACGCAGACTTCACGACTCTGGAGCCGACGGGGAGACTAGATCGCGCTCCTCGCTTACAAACAGAACAGACTCGACACTCTGAACGCCACACATCTGACCAGCACATACCAGCGGCGAAAACATGTACCTGTATGACCACGCTACATTACATCTGACCAATATGGACGCTTCAGATACACGAGACAAGGGGAGCAACCAAACCAGTGAAACATTCAGACCATAGCAACTAAATGATAATGTTTCGGTGTAGGCAGCCAGAACCACACTAGATAGAAGTATATTTTAATCCATTGCGATGATGTGAACAACGCTGCATCTACAGCAACATTTCGGCAGATTGCTTTTAAGAGTCTGATGAATGATTCCATCCAAACCTCCCCCTATTGCAGGACGTGCACGTTCACTATTGACAATATGACAGTATTATGTTCTCACAAGCAATTAAATCATAATTGGAAACATATGAAGAATATAATCTACATTAATGAATGTTATTCTTAACACGGAGCGGTTCCGATTCAATATTTTCTTTCCAAATAAGAGAAAGGAAAGTCCACCGTGACGCTCATGGAAATAAAGGTAACCGGCAGGGCTCAGTGAAATCCAGATCACGGGGCGACCATTTAACTCTTTATCTTTCCATTTTCATATAAACAAACATACACAACATGGAACTTGCATGGAACCAATGAGGGTCAAGAAAAAACACATTTGATCCCATGTTATTTTTATTAAACATATAGTGTTACAGTAATTCACCCATCTATTTCAATAAATATAATATTCATTTTGCGTTAAATAAATACTTTCTCATTTGTTTAACTGTGATACAACCATAAATATTTAAAATATACTGAAATGATCACAGACCAAAATATTTTCGAAGCATGTTTATTATAGTGCTATGAATGTTCCTTAGAGTACATGGAATCAGTTTCACTTTTAAGCAACCTACTATATATTTGTTATTGGCCGTTCATGCTCTGGGTTTTACTGTATCGTCTTACTCAGATGTACAGTCTGTAAAACCGATGGCACTAAAACAAATGAACTATATTTTTTGGATTGGACAGACACATAGAATTACATGTACAATGGTTTTATTTAAATGAGAGATAAAATTCATATTATTTGTATTATAGTTTGCACATTGTAGATGGAATATTATCATCAATAGGTTATTGAAAATAACAGATGAAAATAACAGTCTTCATCGTTATCCTTAAAATGTAAAACACAGGCGGCACTGGATGTATGCAAGTCAAATTGCTCCGACTGAGAAAAACAGGCGCGTATCTCCCCACCTGTCCATCAAAGACAAACTAATCGCGAAAGCAGACACATTTAGGTCCGCTACACTCCAGGCGAACGGCAGATAGTAAGATTGGAACAGTTCGAGACGCAAATCGAATTAGACCGATGGATACAAAAACAAATCCATAATGGCACATTCTGAAGTACATTTAAGATGCTAATCAGGAGGGAGAGGTACTGTTCAAGCAATTGAACTATGGCTAACATTTGATTTGACATTATGATGTCTTGTTGTGAATATGAATATAAATATCTAGTGTAATGCGAACATCTGTGGTTGAATTTTAAGTCATCAACTGTGCTTGATTTACTGACAAGTTAACATGGGATTTCATGCCATAGTGAAGGAGGTTAACTGACAACGCAACGGTATTCTTGGATGAGAAACTATCAGCATTTGACTGCAGGCATTAATAAATAAAACCAATAGTTCTACCTATAAACATCACCGTTACAAAGCTTGGGTCAGAAAAGCAACTATTTTGTCCATTCTAATTCTATCACATTGTACAAACACAGTGTAGACATTGTTAATGTTGCAAATTATCTGTAGCTCGAAGGAGAACATTATTCATGAGAAATCTACATAGGTGTACAGAGGCTTATCAGAGCAACCACCAGACAGATGGTGATGGTCATTCTGCAGGCTCAAAATGGCCCGAAACAAATAACTTTCTTATGAAACTAGTTAGTCTATTATTATTATTCAGAGAAATTAAGATTATTACGTGCAAGAAAATGCCAAGAAACTGTAAATCATGTACAACAGTATGTACTACTACATACAATAAACAGCGCAAAACAGAATTGAACGAGGAGTGGGAGGACCTGGTGAACAGCTGAGCTAAAGGACAAATACATTAGTGTCTAGTTAGAGAAACAAACGCCTTACAGGCAGCTTCATTAAATAGTACACGCAAAACACTAATCTAGGCGGCATAGTCTCAACTAGGGGTGTGCGATATTGACAAAAAATGATATCTCGATATTTTTTGGGATTTTGCTGATAACGATAATCTGACGATATTTAGCATTATTCAAAAATGTGTTTGTAAATGTCTTATATTCTACTAGCTCCGTTTTACAATGTTAATATATTACTAGTTGAAACATATTGTTGGAATGGGTATTTATTATTTAAAACTGAAGCATGCATGTAGAAACAACACAAATCACTGCTCTGCTGTAAGGTGAACTGTGCAGTGCAGTATACAAGCAAATGTGTCAGTATTGTAATAGTATCTAAATGCAACCTTCTGTCAAAAACAGCACTAGAAAACCTTAGTAAACAAATTACTCCCTTTTGTAAAATGTTCTACAGTCAAAAATACAAAACATTAGCCCATAGTATTCTCAATTTACTAACTTGGCTCTGACGTTCTGCTTGACCACAAATCGGTAGTTGTGGCAAAATGTAAAACCTTCGGCACTTCATGCCAAGAGTTTAGCGACATGATTCATACTATTTAGGCACGCTGTTTTACTAAAGTATTTCCGTCCAGGCAGTGTGTATCTTGGGTGTAACGTCTTTAAAAACTGTTTAAAACCATCTCAACCGCTTGAATTGGCACCATGTCTCTGGCAACGTAATTGCAATTGGTGACAGCGTTTATTAGATCTTGCCGTCTGTCGATTTTTCTGTCGTAAGGTACTTTCTTGGTAAAGGAATCCGCCAAAGTTTGTTACGTGTGTTTTTTTATTTGACCCTGTCAGCTGCAGGCGCGTTGTGTTCGGCATATATATTATATATATATATTATATATATTCAGTTTAATCCTCATTCAGTGCGGTGGGTAGTTCGAAGATGATCAAAAAGATCGGACTCATAATCGAAACCAAAAACCTCCATGCTAGTGATGACGACCCACGTCTAGGAATTTAATCTACCATGGATTGTTTGCTGGTGTTTAAATATCTTCTGTCACAGTTTCTTTGCTCATTTTAACTTCTGTCAGCACCGCACGCTCTGAATGCGCGTGTCACATGTGCAACCTATGCGCGCAGTCAATTCGTGAACAATTGATGCAGCGTTTTGATTGGTTTCTGAAAATGAGTTCCATACTCGATAATATCATTTTGCATATCGTTTAAACAACAATGACGATATTATCGCAAACGATATATATCGCACACCCCTAGTCTCAACGACAAAAAAGGCAACCCCAGCCTACTACAGCGGCAAAGAAAAAGCTATGTCTCAGACTGGCCAATAAAAATAAAAAGATAAGATGGACAAAAAACACAGACACTGGACAGAGGAATATACACGTTATGGACAGCGAAATCTAAATTTGAGGTGTTCAGGTTACAAAGTAAAACACTAATAAGACAATGACCAAATTACCAAATGAAAAGACGCTGAAAGAGTGCTTGTCTGTCATGGTAGGATGTGCTTTGATGGTGGTAAAGTGGAAGATTTGTACAGGGAAACTGGGATCTTAAGGAATGCTATCAATGCCCCCAAAGGACTCTTCCACAGCCCCATCTTGGTATTTGGAAAATATTAGTATTTTTATTTTATGGAATTATTTAACCAGTCTTTAGATATAATCCATCCGGAAATAATTACAACCGACACCTTCTCCTTTCGTTATGACCTGAATTTAAAATGTTTTTGAAACCTGTGCCATTGTATTCAAAATAAAAAAATATTCAGATCGATCACTCTGTTCTTTGTAGAAACACCATTGGCAGCAGTTGACAGCTTGAAGTGATCTTTTTAATGCTGATTTAATGGAGGGATGTTATTGATGACTGGTATCTTGTTTTTGCCAGGTGTAGTGCTTGACTGGAGGATGGTTCGTTGGTTCGTGTTTTATTTTATTAAACACCCAAGCGAACGTGATATACGGATCCTGCGTGTGGCCCTCTGCACTTCACTACACCCTAGTTCGTGACACGCTGCCTGCCTGACTGGTGCCGTAGCCAGCTCAATTCACACATACACACATACTGACCACAACTTAACACCCTGTCCTTAATACACTGTGTGAATTCCTGCCTGCCGTACTAGGGCTACCCTTATGTGCTAAATTAAACAAGCGAGTGTGTGTTTGCACACAGATGCCTTCTGTCACAACACATTCAACAACCTTTCCCGTTTAAACATGACGCCAAAAAAAGGTTCATTTTTGCCTGAATCCGACAGCTAGCAGGCCACCACCGGAGAAATTAACACCCAGTGACAATCCGGCGTCACCAAATTAACAATGCGGCTCGCAGCAGCGGGGGGGCGGCTGTTTGACTTGAGCAGGGTGGGGTCTGTATGGAAAGGGCGACTTCACGACCGGGCCTCGGCGTCACTCAGTAGGTCTCGCTCCCGCTAGCTCCTTTGTTCACTGTCTCTGCCTCTCAGGGCGGCAAGTTGCTGTCGCAGCAGAGAAACGCCTGTCAATCTCAGGCCCTAATCCAATGGCACGTCAGCCAGGGACATGTCACATATGTTAAGAGGGGCAGAGGGGGGAATGACTGGGGGACAGAGGCTGGGGCGGGCAGGGTGCGGGGGAGAAAGGATGGTGGCAGGGGGTGGCGGTGATAGACCTACTGTGACATGTGGCCCCTGAACAACTCTGAGTAACCAAGCTGCCACAGGAAGGGTTCGGGGGATGTGGTGGTGGGGGCATGGCTAACCGAGCCTGACGTGACTAGCATTCAGAAGTGGCACGCGTGGAGGGGGCTCTGGGAAATGCCACGCGCTGCCACAGAGTTAAACTCAATGATTTGGGGATATTACTTAAAGCTTACTCACATTTACACATGTTGACATAAACAGGCAGGCGCTCAACTGACAAATGGATGTGAACATACAGTGGTACGTACATGCTGCATTTCAGTGAACACAAAATAATTCATGCAAAACATATTTAGCCTTACAAACAAACCACAACTGACTAATTACACATCAAACGCAGTTATACATTATCGCCTACCGCGGATTGCTTGGCATTGAGAAAAGTTCTTAGTTGAATTTGCGATTTTAGACGGTCAATGAGTGGTGTTAAGGGTGGTTTCTAATCATTGCAGATCTACAAAATGTAGATATGTCTGTTTAATTTCTATTTCCTTTCGTCTTTATCATGGGTTCTTCTCATGGTTGAGAACATGATTTGGCGACAACGGGACCAAGGGTTTGCCGAGGGCTCACCTGGTGGTGTTGGATGCGCTGGATGTTACCGGTGAAGTCGTGATACAGGTGGAACTTGTCAATGTCTTTGGCGTTCCCTTGGTGACCACCCTGCTGTTGCTGCTGCTGCTCCTTCAGGGCCGTCTTTGACACGGACGAATGGAGCATCACCATGCTGTTGTCGCACCTGAGAGAGAGACACACAGATGGAGACAAACTGGGAGGAACACGGATAGACACAGACCTTTTCTAATAACCGTCACCTATAACAGTTGTATTCAAATATGGCCCTAAATTCAGGGACCTTCTACTCTACCTGTCCTCATTAAGTACATGCACCTACCTGAGGACTGAATAAATCCCAGATAAGTGGGCTTCAATTAACACATGGAAATTGACAGAATTGAATACTAGTGTCCTATAATATAACATTCTAACATTACAATTTATTGTTAATAATTTTCTTTCCATAAATGTCATAAAACATTATTGAGACAAAGAGAGGAAGACACAAAAAAATAGATTCACAGAAACAGAGCAACACAAAGTTTTATGAACATATAGACAAACAAAAAGAGACAAAATGTGAAAGACATACAGAGACAGACAGAGAGACAGTGTGAAAGACATATAGCCACAGACAGACAAAGAGAAAGTGTGAAAGACATATACTGACACAGATGAACAGAGAGAGATACAAAATGTGAAAAACGTACAGAGACAGAGCGAAAGAGAGACAAAGTGTGAAAGACATTCAGAGACAGACAGAGAACCAAAGACAAAAGGACAGAGATTTTAAGGGGTTATGGGGTCAGAGGTTAGGGTAAAAAAAGATAACATTCTTACAGTGATCTGATATATGTAAGAGTCTCTCCATCTTTAGCAATCATATCAGCCAATATCTGCTCCACTCCTGTGGACACCTCTTCCAAAGTGGACAAACCTGTAGGAAGAACACAACACTCAGAAATTAACGAAATTGTTGATTTTGATTCCTGCAAAAAAAATTCAAGTAGTTGCAAGAATTGTGAAGGTGAAATCAAAGAAGGGGTCCTATGTTAACATGTAATTTGCCCTGTTACGATGTGTTTGAATGAAATAGCTTTTGAGTAAACCTCAGTAAAACTCCTAATGCTGCAAATTCAACAAATGACCAACAAATGACATTTTTCAATTATTTACAACCTATAAAATGTTTTGAAACTTTGTTGTGCATAATAATTTGGAACAGTGCATTTTGAGTGTTTTTTTTTTTCATTGGAAGGTTCGTTCAATGAAACGGTTGATAAAATATAATTAGAATAATAATGTGTAATGCGGTGTACATGGAGCAATATAATACAGTATTATCACTAGGGGTGTGCGATATGACGATATTTAATCGTGGACTATTAAAATGTCTCCACGATTCACTTTTTCGGAAATATCGTAGAATCGCGCTCCAGTGCACATTCTATTAGATGCAGATCTATGGCGTTTTTTCAGCTACGTAACAACATGCAATGCGCGGTGCGCTAGATGTCAGCGTGTTAACACTAGAAGCGCCAACAGCCCATGCCCGCGGGCGTTGCAGTTAGTAATTAAAATAAATATATAATGTTGAAAAGCTACAGCCTCGTTCTTCCATGACTTTTCCTAAATACGTGCATTTTACCTTGTCCCGTTTTCAGAAACTTGACGCGTTTTGGTCTGATCTCGTTTTGGTCTGATCTATATTGGACTCGTTTTGGTCTGGTCTATATAAAACGGGATGCGTTTTGGTCTGGTCTGTTTAAAACTGGATGCGTTTTGGTCTGATCTATATGAAACTGGATATATGTAACCGATTAATTTGCTGCTGTCTCATGTGCACTCATAACATCACTAATGAACACTGTGCGCAGTGCAACCGGTTAGTATGCGTGTCCTGCTCAGGCAGACAAAAGCTGCGAAATATACATAGATAATATATTGATTGGCTTGGTTGAATTTGAATGAACTAGAAAAAAGAGGTAGGCCTACGTTTATAAATAAATATATGTTTTACTAAATAAACAGAACGAAAATATAAAACGAAATTGATTAATGTATCTACCGGGTAACAGCAGAATATACCCGACCGTGACCAATATACAAACTGTGTTGTAAAATACGTGTTTCATTGCCTACAGTGCCTTAGTTACTGGACTGTAATTACTATAGGCTAATACATTTTACAAATGTAAATGATCGAATTATACACTGTAGCCTAATGTTTTTATTTCAAGAGTCTGTGTTGCAATATATACGGCCAATCCTGCGCAAATCATTTGATTGCGCGTCGCTTGTGACCTAAAATGTTTTAGCATTTATTACATCAAAATAGGACATACAGTTTGATGGATTTTCATTTATTGATCTTTAGAAATTTAAATATCATAGCCTGTGCATTTTAAAATCATGGTTTTAATTTTGTATTGTATGGTTACATAAGACAATAAATAGGCTACATACTATTTTAGTAAAATGTTTTACTTGATAATTCATAACTCATTTAATTCAGGATGATAACACAGTAGATCATCTGATGCTGTAGATGGATGGCAGGTTACACAGTGAATGGATGGTGAAGCTGCGGATGAGAATGAAGGTGCTTCTTTGCACAATTGCACTTCCATTAAATATACACGTGATTAAAATATGCTACTTAAATTTGTTTTCCCTTTTATGTTTTGTTACCTTGTATCGCTATATTTTTTAAATGGAGATATAATTTGCTTGTATTGCAGCTCAGTAATTTGCAAAATAGTCTTAAAAATCAACATGAAAAAGAATCGTGATAAAATCGTGAATCGTGATTTTTCCTGAAAAAATCGTGATATGATATTTTTCCCATATCGCCCCCCCTAATTATCACACTGCCAAAGCAAGCGACTGGACGTGGATCCCATAAGAGGGGTCTTATATACTGCTAATGCATCCACATTGTGGTCCCCTTTCACGGACCTTTGCTGCCCTCTTGTGACCAATTAATAAAATCCATATGACAGCGTTTTGTTTTGCGTTGTTTGCGTACAATCAAAAAGAATGGTGTAATAGGTTTGCATTTGCCAATAGAAATAGATGGGTCTTACTTAGTGATAATGAAGTCAAAATTTCTGAAAACACTAGAACTCTACTGCTTTATACAAAAAGGTACTCGTTGGCAATATGAGATAAGTGTAAATGGATTTCAGGGGTTTTAGTGTGCCGCACTTCTCTGGGTGTGTGACCACTACACGTTTGGGTTGATGCATCGGTTGCCTGGTGTAACAAACCTTGAGTCTCTGGTTTGACCCAGGCACGCAGGTCCAACGTGTGGGGGCTCTGCAGTAGGGCCTGTGCAGGGGACTCCAGCCCGAGCTGCTTGGCTCGACGGGCCTTGCTCAGCTTGCTGCCTTTCTTGTAAGGGGCATACTGCAGGGATACAAGCACACACCAGAGTTACGCCGTCCACACCAACACATTCAGACACTGTTTGTTAGAACCCTGGCTTTTGACCAATCAGATCAGCTGAAAAAAAGATCGGAGATACAAAAATATGTGATGTGATTCGTCAAAAGACCCAATAGTGGAGAGAAAAAATGCACATTGCTGCTTGCTTCAACATCAACACAGCAATACACACATACAGTTTGGTCACATTGAGCCTGGATGTGAAATATTTTTGATGTGGTTATTTTAGTAATCGTAGAGACACACAAATGAATGAGTGTTGTATAAGTAGGTAGGTCATTATAAAGATATGGTTGCGTTAGTTAAACAAATGCAATCCAAATTATAATGCATTAACATTGAATCCCTCTCTAAGCCCACGTAGACCCCCATCACTCACCACATGATCCAGTTCATCAGTGCTCCTACAGTTCCTGAGAGCCTGCTCCAGGTCACCAGACAGACTCCCTTCCTTCTTCAGGGTTTGACACACCGTCTGAGCCTTCTTTGCCAAGGTACTAAAAGGATGGTTAACAACACAAAATTGCAATCTTTACTGACAAACATGAATGAGCACTGGTGCGCATAAAATATACACACACACAGGTACACACACACACACACGCAGGTACACACACACGCAGGCACACACACCCGCAGGCACACACACCCGCAGGCACACACACAGGCGCAGGCACACACACAGTTACAGGCACAGGCACACACACAGTTACAGGCACAGGCACACACACAGTTACAGGCACACACAGGCACACACACAAACACACAGGCACATAAACTTCTTCTTGGACCAACAGAATGACTTCACTTCACATGATTTTACGTGCTTTACTATCTTCGTAAAAAAAGTTCCAGGAACATACACAAGCAACGATACAAAGCCTTGTCCAATAGCGCCATCTACAGGGGATAGTTTGTCAAAGCACTGACTGGTTGTAACAAAGTGTAGTTAATCTACACGTTATGCATGAAATAATCCGGGATATAATACAATGGATTATATTTTGGGATTAAAGTGTTATGACAAAACTGTGTTTTGAGTTTTATCTTTTTGCCCATTTAGTCGTACTCATGTTCGTTCTCCTGCTTACATTGTTATTAAACCGGTTTGTTTGAGTTATTCAGCTCCGAAACTCTGGACTTGATAAAACACAGTGGACCAACGCCAGCAGAAGACACCACAAATCATCACCGACTGAGGACATTTCCCACTGGACTTCACTTGAATTCTCTGCCTCTCCACTCTTCCTCCAGACTCTGAATGAAGTACAAAATGCAAATGCATCTGATAAGAGGACTTGGGACCGCTAAGCACTGGTCCAGTTCTGTTTCCTCCTGCGCCTCAGTCCACCCGGTTGGGAATCAGCCTTTTTTGACAATCCTCTTAAGACTGTGGTCGTCCCTACTGCCTGTTCGTCCCTGCTGCCTGTACGTCCCTGCTGTCTGTTCGTCCCTGCTGCCTGTTCGTCCCTACTGCCTGTTCGTCCCTGCTGCCTGTACGTCCCTGCTGTCTGTTCGTCCCTGCTGCCTGTTCGTCCCTACTGCCTGTTCGTCCCTGCTGCCTGTACGTCCCTGCTGCCTGTACGTCCCTGCTGCCTGTTCGTCCCTGCTGCCTGTTCGTCCCTGCTGCCTGTTCGTCCCTGCTGCCTGTTCGTCCCTACTGCCTGTACGTCCCTACTGCCTGTACGTCCCTGCTGCCTGTTCGTCCCTACTGCCTGTACGTCCCTGCTGCCTGTACGTCCCTGCTGCCTGTACGTCCCTGCTGCCTGCTGCCTGTTCGTCCCTGCTGCCTGTTCGTCCCTGCTGCCTGTTCGTCCCTGCTGCCTGTTCGTCCCTGCTGCCTGTTCGTCCCTGCTGCCTGTTCGTCCCTGCTGCCTGTTCGTCCCTGCTGCCTGTTCGTCCCTGCTGCCTGTTCGTCCCTGCTGCCTGTTCGTCGTCCCCCTGCTGCCTGTTCGCCTGTTCGTCCCTGCTGCTGCTGCCTGTTCGTCCCTGCTGCCTGTTCGTCCCTGCTGCCTGTTCGTGCCTGCTGCCTGTTCGTCCCTGCTGCCTGTTCGTCCCTGCTGCCTGTTCGTCCCTGCTGCCTGTTCGTCCCTGCTGCCTGTTCGTCCCTGCTGCCTGTTCGTCCCTGCTGCCTGTTCGTCCCTGCTGCCTGTTCGTCCCTGCTGCCTGTTCGTCCCTGCTGCCTGTTGGTCCCTACTGCTTGTTCAGTACCTTGGCATCTCTTCCTACAATACTCCTCCTTTCCAGTCAACTTTCCATGAATATTCTTGGATACAGCAATCTGCCAACAGGCAGCCCATTCAACAAATCTTCTTGGCTTATCCTCCTCATAGAGGGTGTCAATCACTGTGTCTTCTGGACAACTGTCAAGTCAGTAGTCTTCCTCATGGTTGTGGTTATGTATACTGAACCAGATTAACCAAACCAAAGATTAAAGGAATCTCAGGAATCCTTAGCTGGTGTAGTATTTATGCATTTTACGTTTTATTGTTATAATTTTAGAGATACTGGATTTCAAAATCATCAAAATGAAAACAAAAAAGATGAATCTAGAATAAATTACGGTGACACTTTTTCAATTATATTATGGGAAAAATATTTAAAGAGATTCAAATTATTTGAGATGCACCTGTATATTCTTATGGAATAAACTGAAATTGTTCCCTTTTAACAAAACTCACCGGAGCTCATCCAGGACCAGCTGCACGTCCCTCACAGAATCTGCGTCCATGTGGTTAATCAACTCCTTCCTGTAGCGCACAATGAAGGGAATTGTGTTCTCCTCTCTGAACAGCTGGACAATGTTCAAACACACCCACGCCGCCACTCCTGTTTTATCCGACAGCAGCTGACAACACACAGAGGAGAATGTCTCAGCGCAGTGGAGGTAAAATAATTATTGTCAAGAATATCAACACTGCAAACGTAGGACATACTGTACATTTTGGATTGTTGACTAATAATTATTATTGACAGTAGGAATCAACCATGACCCTCAAAGGGTCCAGACAGGTTTTATTAAAAAGGGTCTTTAGAACATTTCCCCAAATTCAGTAAAGGGTCATTAGAACCTTTCCCCCAATGCAGTAAAGGGTCATTAGAACCTTTCCCCCAGTGCAGTAAAGGGTCATTAGAACCTTTCCCCCAATGCAGTAAAGGGTCATTAGAACCTTTCCCCCAATGCAGTAAAGGGTCATTAGAACCTTTCCCCCAATGCAGTAAAGGGTCATTAGAACCTTTCCCCCAGTGCAGTAAAGGGTCATTAGAACCTTTCCCCCAGTGCAGTAAAGTGTCATTAGAACCTTTCCTTTAATAGTCATTTAAATGTCATAGCAATTATCTTGTCTATACATTTACAAATACAGTTTGTAAGTATGCTTACAGCACAGCCTGTTCTACCAAGGTCCCCAAAGATTCCCAACAGGTTACAGTTACAGTACTGCTGGCATGAGACTCTTCTGTTCAAATGCAGTGTTGCCGTTTACCCAGGTGTTTTGAGACCTCCCATATAGGCCAGTTATGAATGTTCACTCAAACATAGGGACTTGTATGAGCATCCTACAGTGAGCTTTGGGTGGGATGACCAGTACCGTGGGATGACCAGTACTGTATGGCCAGTACCGTGGGATGACCAGTACCGTGGGATGGCTAGTACCGTGGGATGACCAGTACCATGGGATGGCCAGTACCGTGGGATGACCAGTACCGTGGGATGACCAGTACTGTATGGCCAGTACCGTGGGATGACCAGTACCGTGGGATGGCCAGTACCGTGGGATGACCAGTACCGTGGGATGGCTAGTACCGTGGGATGACCAGTACCGTGGGATGACCAGTACCGTGGGATGGCTAGTACCGTGGGATGACCAGTACCGTGGGATGGCTAGTACCGTGGGATGACCAGTAACGTGGGATGACCAGTACCGTGGGATGGCCAGTACCGTGGGATGACCAGTACCGTGGGATGACCAGTACTGTATGGCCAGTACCGTGGGATGACCAGTACCGTGGGATGGCCAGTACCGTGGGATGACCAGTACCGTGGGATGACCAGTACCGTGGGATGACCAGTACTGTATGGCCAGTACCGTGGGATGACCAGTACCGTGGGATGACCAGTACTGTATGACCAGTACTCTATGGCCAGTACCGTGGGATGACCAGTACTGTATGGCCAGTACCGTGGGATGACCAGTACTGTATGGCCAGTACCGTGGGATGACTAGTACTGTATGGCCAGTACCGTGGGTTGACCAGTACTGTATGGCCAGTACCGTGGGATGACCAGTACTGTATGGCCAGTACCGTGGGATGACCAGTACTGTATGGCCAGTACTGTGGGATGACCAGTACTGTATGGCCAGTACCGTGGGATGACCAGTACTGTGGTATGACCAGTACCGTGGGATGACCAGTACTGTGGTATGGCCAGTACCGTGGGATGACCAGTACTGTATGGCCAGTACCGTGGGATGACCAGTACTGTATGACCATTACCGTGGTATGGCCAGTACTGTATGGCCAGTACTGTGGGATGACCAGTACTGTATGGCCAGTACCGTGGGATGACCAGAACTGTATGGCCAGTACCGTGGGATGACCAGTACTGTATGACCAGTACCGTGGGATGACCAGTACCGTGGGATGACCAGTACTGTATGACCAGTACTGTGGTATGACCAGTACTGTATGACTAGTACCGTGGTATGACCAGTACTGTGGTATGACCAGTACTGTGGTATGACCAGTACTGTATGACCAGTACTGTATGGCCAGTACTGTGTAGGGATGCACCGAAATGAAAATTCTTGGCCGAAACCGAAAACCGAAAAAGAGGAAACCAAGACCGAAAACCGAAACACCGAAATAAATTATGCCAATTATTAGTACCATTGCATTTATGGATATGAGGCACCAAGGGCGTAGGTTTGGTCTCAGCTTCGGTGGGGACATCTCTCCCCCCCCTCCGGCAAGTGAACTTTTACTGAGAATAATGTGATTATTTTTGCGTTTAGTTGAGACAATAGCCTGTTGCTTTTAGATGGTAATGCTGTTTGTCAGATTCAATATATTGTAGCGACCCTGGTGGTGCCACTACTCCGCCCCTACTAATGGGATATCCCAAATAGGCCACATTACATAAGCAAAATATACACAGGAAACATTTCCACTGTTTATTGTGACTGTAAGATTCTAACATATGGGGTATGTATTAACAGAAAGCACTGGTAACTTTACTGTTGTCTTCAGTCACTATCCTGTGTACTTATAGCGTGTCAGATAACTCCCCTCCCCTAGGTTTTTTAGCCAATCAAATTACGGCGTTTCTGGTACCGTACGGGCTCTGCGGTCGGAATTGACCCAAATCGCTTCACAAACTCATAACGGAGTTCGCTAAAATATTAGTGGGGACAATTTAGTCATGTTAAAATGTTGTTGGGGACATGTCCCCAGCGCCCCCCCCCTAAACCTACGCCCATGTGAGGCACTTTCTTGCAGGATTTCACTGAACATATCAGACAACGAGGGTGCATGCCCCTCATCTAGTGCAGAGAGACGAGTCTTTTTTTCTGCGCTCTGATCTCCGTGCGCTGCTGCTCCGTGCGCTGATGCTCCGTGCCCTACTGCTCCGTGCGCTATTGCTCCGTCTCCACGCGGGTTCTCCGCATCCATAGCCGCCTGGATCATTTCTCGTGCGCGCTGCTTTATTTCTGCATCCAAGTAATGGTCTTTATAACGCGGATCAAGTACAGTCGCGATGAAGTGCACAGGATCCGAATAGATCACAACATATTTCGGCCGTATTGTTTCGGTGATAAAAGTATTTCGGCCGAAAACCGAAAATGCCCTTTTGGGCCATTTTCGGCCGAAAATTTTCGGTGGCCGAATATTCGGTCCATCCCTAGTACTGTGTACAGTGGTCTGGACATATTTCCATTCGTAGATAATCAATCAGTCAGAATGTAGAATGTTGTACTTTAAACTGCTGGGAATTTCCTTTTTAACCATCCAAGACTAATGGATATCAATAATAATATTTTTTCCTGTGGGTGTTCGATAGGTCTTTTGATCATTCATCTATGTTTACCCAAAGCCAATATAAATGGTGCACCCTGGCCATGTTTACCCAAAGCCAATAAAAAATGGTGCACCCTGGCCATGTATCCATAAAGCCAATATAAATGGTGCACCCTGGCCATGTATCCATAAAGCCAATATAAATGGTGCACCCTGGCCATGTATCCATAAAGCCAATATAAATGGTGCACCCTGGCCATGTATCCATAAAGCCAATATAAATGGTGCACCCTGGCCATGTATCCATAAAGCCAATATAAATGGTGCACCCTGGCCATGTATCCATAAAGCCAATATAAATGGTGCACCCTGGCCATGTATCCATAAAGCCAATATAAATGGTGCACCCTGGCCATGTTTACCCAAATCCAATAGAAATGGTGAACCCTGGCCATGTTTCCATACAGCCAATATAAATGGTGCACCCTGGCCATGTTTACCCAAATCCAATAGAAATGGTGAACCCTGGCCATGTATCCATAAAGCCAATATAAATGGTGCACTCTGGCCATGTTTACCCAAATCCAATATAAATGGTGCACCCTGACCATGTTTACCTAAATCCAATATAAATGGTGAACCCTGGCCATGTATCCACAAAGCCAGTGGATACAAAGTGGTTTACCGATATCATTGAATGGGGATGAAATTTAGCTGAAATATCAATTTGTCTTAAGTATATTGAAAAACAGACGTTCATCCAGCGGGTGCACTTACTTTTTAACATAACTATAAAGGTGGGGCCAAGAGTGTTACCACTTGACTACAGCTACATGAAAATACATTGAATGTAACTCTACTGTTAATTATATGGCTACACATATAAAACAGTCTGCTAAAATTCACTGACAAACAGTCAATGCACCAGTTTTCAAAGTCAAGTTAGCTATACAACTCCAAAGGCTTACTTGAATTAGGTCCCAGTTCATATTTAACTCATCTTTGAAGCCCCTTCCTGATGCGGCCAGTTTAGTGGGCCTCCCTTGCTGGCCACTGCCAGTTTTCAGTTTTTTCAGCGATGGCTCATCAAATATGAAGTCTTCCTGAGGCTCCTCCTTTTTCACCCCGTATGGCTCATGACTTGACGATGGGTGCTCCGCCCCCTCGCCTCCCACTCTGGACGTGAGGTCATGGCAGGATCCATCAGGCACAATGAAGGACAGCCTCTAAAAGACGACGCAGTTGGGGAAGAGAAAGAGAAGAGTAGGGTGACACTCACTTGATAAAGTGTAAATTATTGTGGTCAGCAGGTGAGGTGTCACCTTGATTTGGATATGCCTGCTCTCTCAGTAATCAAGGGGTAGTCTTTATCAGAATAGCACACCTAGGTACCTATACTGCACACAGCATGTGCATAACTACTTTTGTAGGAGCCAAATTTACCATTCACCCTGTTTTCATAGTTTTTTTGTGTTTATTAATCTTCATCATCTTAATCATCCCCTCTAGAGGCCAGAAAATACACTTAAGACTGAAGGAGTGGCCTAGAGGGGCGTGGCTGAGAATGGCCTTTTGACCACACACATCCCTGAAGAAAGAAGACAATATATACACTTTGGACCGTCGATATATTTTTTGGTATGTTTTGTAAACAAATCTTAGATAATTTTTCCACTATCAAATCAGATTCTGGATATTAACTATTTACCTTTTTGTAGGTTCAAAGTGTGTCAAAAACTGTTCCTATTCTTCATCACCACAGTGAGTGATTAAAATTGGTAAATTGGATAACTTCTTCATAACTTATAGGAAAATTAGAAAAAAAACACTACAACAATAATGCAATACAGTTACAGAGCAAGTCAGTTGTAACACAATGTTAACATAATATTGTCACAAGAGTAATTACAGCTTACTGAGCCAGTGAATAGACTTACCTCCTCCTTGACCCGGAATGACTGTTGTGACTCTTCTGTGTTATTGGCAGGGTCAGTTCCTCCAGCCACTTCCTCAAACAAAACATTCTGCTGCTTAGTGACTTTTGTCGCTCTGGGAACCTTGGGTTCTTTGGGAACTCTGGGAGCTTTAGGAACCTTGGGTTCTTTTGGAACTCTGGGAGCTTTAGGAGCCTTGGGTTCTTTCGGGGCCCTGGGAACTTTGGGTTTCTTTGCCACAGGTTTGCCTGGGACTTTAGGCTCCTTAGGCTTGGCTGAATTCTTCACAGTTGTTTTCTTCTCACCTGGAGGAGCTTTTGCCTCCCTCTTGGTGACACTAGACTTTGGCTGCCATTCATTCTCCTCTTCACTCTCTGACTGTGTGTTTTGACTAGTAAGAAAACAGAGACCTTTTGTTAAAGATTGATGATCTCAAGCGTTTTGAACAATTACATGCGTTCTTAATCAATAGAAGAACTTTAAATACAAAGGCATTAGATTCCTTATTCATCAACTAACCCATTTAATGCATGATTCATAGACAAAGTATAAACTTAACTGTTCATCAGATTCTTCATCTATTGCCGGTTCAGTGTAGACTTTTGCTGTGCGAGTTCGACGTTGCATCTAGTGAGAGATACACAGTATGCATTTTTATATGTGATATTCAATATCCGATTATGGCCGCAAAATTGAACATATATGAGAATGAGAACAATTAAGTATACCACATGGAAAGTACTTTTGTGTATTTGGGAATGTTGAAATTTGATCAAAATTTCAACCAAAGCCATTATTGAAAGTAAACCAATTAAACAGATGACTCAAAATAAATGTAACTTTGAAATAGAATCATGAATCAGACTTAAACAATCAGCGGTTGTTACATTTTGTTATCTTTCAATGTATGACGTATAGCCATTTATTCTTAATTCGTATGGTGGCTGCAGGTAAAAATTCTGAGCTCTCTGGATTTGCATATCCATTTAATATTTATTTTATATGGAATATTTACACAAGTAAAAGTAAACACTCTTAGACAAACAAACTGCATCTGCCTTATGTAGGTGGACATAAAGACACAGAGAAGGGAATAAGGTGTGGAAATTACTTGGGTGTCTAGCAGTTGTCCAGGACGAGTCCATTGAAATATTTTCTCTACAATCACTTTTTCTGAGGCCTCTTTTCCTATCTGGCATCTCACACATCTGTTTATGGTGGCTGGACTCCAAAAGCATTGAGTAAGTAGAGATTTGACTACAATTTACCGTAATTGGTGGGCTGGTAGAACACTGTAAGTGGGCAGAGTTCTACAACATTGTTTCCAATAGTTCATAGTCATTGCATTACCTCACACTAAAATATTATTTAAATACATATTTTTATCCTGGTCTAGGTCCATATGTTTTAGAAATGCTCTAAATAAAAAACAAAATTGAAATTAAGAAGTTAGAAAAATTTTCTAAAATTGTTTTACAACATAAATGTCCGGAACGTTCGGGTACCGAATTCCACGTGTTAGAATTCTCAGAGCTTCTGGAACGCTCAACGCAAATCTACGTCTTACGTTTTGCAAGTAAGTTATTGTAAAACATTACAGAAAATATGATGTATTAATAAGAGGTTTAATTAGTTTAATATTCCACAAAAATGGCCTACTGATACCTTTTGTATCGTTGATTAACAACGTCCCAAGCTAATGTCAGTAAAATACTGATCTAACATTTAATTGAGAAACCAAGCGGAACCAGTATAAATAATAACCGCAGCAGAATGTGTAGTTTTTGCAAGTAAATATAAGTTAAGAAACTGTTTGAGGTAGAATTTACCTCAGAAATCTCGCTAGCACAGTGGTCGCTGCCAACGAAAATACGGTTACGACTTCGGGTTCGTGTCGACTGACTTGAACGGCTCATTTTGAACGGCTCATTTTGAACGGCTCATTTTGAACGGCTCATTTTGAACGGTTCATTTTAAACAGCTGAATTCAGTCCTGTTGCCACAGCAGAATGTTGCTGTTACTGTGCTACCTGAAAGGGAGACAACTGTAGAAGGATCAACCTATAAGAAGCTAGTTAAACCTAGAGACATGTGAAAAGTTTTGCTATGTTTATTTGTTAAAACTGATATTACTAGTGTTTGTGTAATTAATGATGTTTCCTTTACCATTTAAAAAGAGAAAAAAACATGTTTATCTAAAATAAATCGGGGATTTTTTTCAGTAATACAAACTTTAGATTCGATCACTGTATTTCACCATCATAAAATGTTAACAATTTGATAAATAAATGACCCAAAATCCCCTTGAGCTTGTACAGCGACAGGTATAAGTGTTGTAGCAACTCTGTGTTGTAGCTAGTCTACTTAGCTTAATCTTTTATGTGGATCCACATATATAGGCTAGTGAGGGGATATTTTATATACAACAGTATACATTAAAGTATAAACAAAATATCAAGTCTGTGTCATTATCAGACTATGGGCTGGGTGCGGTTGAGCCACATCAAAACATAAAAGATGTGTAAAGCAGATCAATCTGCACAACATTGTGTTGAACATGCTATGAACAAATTCACAGGTTGTGTTAATTTTAAAACTACACATTAATGTGTGAAACTGGTGAATTCTTCCAACAAAGTTGTATTTAATAATAACAAAATGTGTGTAATCTTTCTACACAATCCTTCTAAGAGTGTACCTCTTGAATATTTACACAAATAAAGGTTAACACTCTTAAACAAACTGCATCTGCCTTCTGTAGGTGGACATGCAGACACAGAAGAAGGGAATAAGGTGTGGAAATGACTTGGGTTTCTACCAGTTGTCCAGCATACCGGTTCAAATGCTAACAGTACCCAACCCTACTTCCAATCCATGTAATCCTTTAGTTTAATATGAGAAAAAGATCACGTCACTACTGTACCCAACCAGCGATATGAAGGATGTGCAAATAAAGGCAGATTAGGTCCAACCTAGTAAGCACATATCTTGTCCAACCAACAGAAGGTTTGTGATGTTGCTCTGGTCTCTAAATTTGCCACATCTGTCTGTGCAGGCCATTGATTGTTTGTTTGCAGTTGGTTTATACATTGTAGTAACAACTGAAGGGTAAAATGCTAATGTTCATCACTGATGGGAAATAGGCACAAGATACATGGGACTTAAGAGATGAAACATACAGCAAAATAATTTAGGATATCACATGTATAACAATTACATTTTTCATTTTGACGTTATTTTATGTGTTAAATGGTGGCAAAAACTTAAAATCGAAAGTAAATACCAACTTGTCTTTGTCTAAGTTTGTTAGTTAAATAGGTGGAGAGCAATATAACCCTATGACACTGCACTTGCACTTACTTCACATGCTTTCCATGAGTGACCGACAATTACTTCAAGTGATGATTAATTTTGTTATTCTGTAACTCCACCTGGAGTTTATATTCATAATATAAAACAATAACATTTTTAGAGACCCACTGTGTATTATATTGCAGACAATATGTTTCCTACCTCAAATCTATGAAAAGATTAAAGGATTGCACTCTTTGTGGAACTTTGTACAGAATGCACTGCCAATTGATAACTTTGGTCAAACAGGCAAAACAGCACTTTAGAAAGTAAAAAAAGACCCGTATATAGATGTTAATAAAATTTCAATACAGTTTCCAATGTCCCCAAAACATCTCTGGTCAAGAATGATGAACATTCAATGGCCATACAATGTCACAGCACAAGTAACCATGCACTACTTTTAGTGAGCAGTTATCCGAGCAGCCACTGATGAATTTTCTGTAAGCTTACCTAAATAGGTTGAGCATGGCACTTGGAATGCATGGATTACAGGTTAGACTCCACGGAGCCGCGTGTCAAAAACGTATACCCACGCCACTACTGAATGTCTTCGATGTAAAAGTAAAAACTTTTATAGAGGTTTTTATATTACGTCATGGTAAAGTAGACGTGGTATAGTATTCTGGATTACAATTTTCATTCTGGGTATACTTTACATCGCCTGCCACTAATCTCACTACAAAGGATATACATCTTTACATTGTAAGGACACTGTAATCTTTCCAAATAGTGTAAACAGTGGCTCAATATTCAAGCCTCACTCATCAGTGCACATTCCAAGCTATGTGTTTTCAGTGCAACATTAATTCCAAGCCGAGATGCAGCAGTAACCCTCCCAGTACCATCTCTAGCTATACTATATCTGGATTCGGCCTATTGTATCAGGTTTTCTATGTCATTTATGTGAATCCTCTACCAGCACGTCTGCCTGCCTATATACACCAAAACATTGTTGGTTTTGTAAAATCACCGACTTTTGTTAAACAGCAGAAAAAATACTCACGTTTATAATAGTACTCCAAAAATGCTTTGTTGCTAGTTTTGCCTACTTCCGCAAATACGTGACGTACGTAGAGCTCAACCAATAATACGTAAGCCGGGAGTCTTTCCGTTGCTCAAATCGAATATTACTTTTTTATGATTATTCACAACAATGGACATATATACAGCAAAACAATTGTAATAAAAATGAGTACAATTCAAGTTTTACATAAAAGCAACTAAGAACATTAACAAAAATCAAGAGTGTAGAATAGTAAGCACTATAAGGAGTTTAGGGACACTGTCCCTTTAATCCCAATAAATCGTTTTCTATATGCACGGCCTGCATTTAAATGAGAACATTTTAATTAAAAAATGAAAGTCTAATCTCTCATTTGAAGAGGTAATTATTTATACCAAAGTCTGTGTTTTATTTTTTTTTAATTTGTCAAAATACGTTGAAAGTCTGGATATGGGCCTAATGTACCCTTTGCACATGGGTGTTCCAAATAAGCTTACACCCTGAAACTTACAACATGTCTTCTTTGGAATATAGCCATTTATTGTGTGCTGTTGGCATTTGAAGATGGACAACATTTCTCGTCCAGCCATTTGGTAGATTTTCAATGACCTCATGATTGCGCCAATATAATGGCCCCGGTGTCTCCAGGAACTAGAAACTGTCTAGGAAGTTCATTACATATCGTTTACCCTCTGGTGGTGCTGACTCGTAAAGTGATTGTGCGATGTAATATGCTGCTGGTTTTGTGATCATTACATTTACATTTTGCGCATTTAGCAGACGCTCTTATCCAGAGCGACTTACAATAAGTGCAGGCATTTCACATATAGCTAAAACACACATAAAAAAGGCAATAAGTACATTGTTCCTGGGTGGGTGCAGGGGGAAGTGCTAGAGATAGAAGGGGTGCTAGGAGAGGAGGAATGGGTGATAATCGTAGAAGAATGATTCGGTAGTGAATTTTCAAACAGGCGAGAGTTGTGGAGCTCCATTCATGGAGCTACTGGAGGTACAGTTTGAAGAGGAATGTTTTTAGACGTTTTTTGAAGATTGGTAGAGAGTCCGATGATCTGATCTCCAGAGTGGAGTTGTTCCACCATTGCGGGGCAAGCACGGAGAACAATTTAGACTGAGCAGATCGTGAGTTGCCCTCCCGTAGGGATGGCACTACCAAGAGGCCTGAGGTGGCAGAACGAAGTGCTCGCGTGGGTGTGTACGGCTTGATTAGGGACTGGATGTAGGAGGGGGCGGTTCCTCTTACTGCCCCATAGGCTAGCACCATGGTTTTGTAGTGGATGCGTGCTTCCACCGGGAGCCAGTGTAGTGTGCGGAACAGCTGAGTGACGTGGGAGAACTTTGGTAGATTGAAGATCTGGCGGGCTGCTGCATTTTGAATGAGTTGCAGGGGTTTGATGGCGCACACTGGGAGACCAGCCATAAGGGAGTTGCAGTAGTCGAGACGGGAGATGATAAGTGCCTGGATCATCACTTGTCCGGCTTCCTGCGTAAGATACGGCCTTACTTTCCGAATGTGGTAGAGCATGTACCTGCAAGACCGGGACACCGCCTTGATGTGTGCAGAAAATGAAAGGGAGTTGTCAAGGGTCATGACAAGGTTTTTCCCACATTGGGTAGCGGGGACTGTGACGTTGTCCACTGTAATGGACAAATCCTGGAGCGGGCAGGCTCTTCCTTTGAAGAAGAGCAGTTCAGTTTTACCTAGGTTGAGTTTCAGATGGTGTGCAGACATCCAGGCCGAGATGTCAGTCAGACATGCAGAGATACGAGATGCTACCTGGGTGTCAGACTGTGGGAATGAGAAAAATAGTTGGGTATCATCTGCATAGCAGTGATAGGAGAGGCCATGAGAGGATATGACAGAGCCAAGAGACCGGGTGTATAAGGAGAAAAGGAGAGGGCCTAGGACCGATCCTTGGGGGACCCCAGTGACAAGGGGCTGCATGTTCGACGGCGAGCTTCGCCACACCAGGAATGCACCGCTCCTGAGATCCCCAGGTCAGAGAGGGTGGAGAGCAGGATCTGATGGTTTACTGTGTCGAAGGCAGCAGATGGGTCTAGTAGAATGAGAACAGAGGAGAGAGAGTTGGCTTGGGCTTTGCGTTGGGCTTCAGTTACACAGAGCAGCGCTGTTTCAGTTGAGTGGCCCGTCTTGAATCCTGACTGGTTAGGGTCCAGGAGATTGTTCTGCGAGAGGTAGGAGGACAGTTGGTCAGCTACGACGCGTTCAAGCGTTTTGGAAAGGAAGGACAAGAGGGACACAGGTCTGTAGTTGTTGACATCCGACGGGTCGAGAGAAGGTTTCTTGAGGAGCGGGGTCACTCTGGCCATCTTGAAGTCAGAAGGGACACATCCTGAGGTTAGAGAAGTGTTTATGTGAGATATGGAAGAAGGTCCGTGGAGATGGCCTGGAGGAGTGGGGAAGGGATAGGGTCAAGCGGGCATGTTGTCGGACGGCTGGATTGGACCAGTTGCAGGGTGTCTTCCGGACCGAGCGTGGAGAAGGAAATCAGACCAGGGACAGAGTCAGTGTGAGGGGAAATAGCGATTTCTGGCGGATGGGTGAATGATGCTCGAATGTTGTCCACTTTCTGTTGAAAGTGGGTAAGAAAGTTGTCAGCTGAAAGGGTTTCATTAAGCCACGGCACAGGAGGTGCGGCTCGGGCTGGCCGGGAGGAAAGAGGGCAGAGCAAGTCATAGGATGTAGATAGCGATGCTAGAAGGGTGGAAGAGGCAGATTCCGTAGACAGGAGGGAGAAGGATTCGGGAGACGGGAGGGATGAAAGAACAGAAGCAGCAAGATCAGATGGGGAGAGGGATCGTGTGTTCATGCGACCCACCACCAGGCTGGGAGTTGATGATGCACGAGAAGAGAGGGAAAATGAGACTAGGAAGTGGTCCGATAGTGGTAGGGGTGTGGTCTTAAAGTTGGGCAGCGGGCAGCATCTGGTAAAGACGAGGTCCAACACATTGCCTGCGATGTGAGTCGCCGTTGACTGGGTGAGGCTGAGGCCAAACGACGAGAGGAGAGGTAGGACGGATGAGCCTAAGAAGGTGTTGAATGTGGTCGTTGGCAGGTTGAAGTCACCTAACAGGACAAGCGGTGTGTCGTCGTCGGGAAATTCGCTAATCAGGGTGTCGAGCTCTTCGAGAAAGACCCCGGGGGCTCCAGGTGGACGTTAGAGGACAATTATATTAATATTGAACGGAAACGTCACACGGACAGCATGAAATTCGAACGAGGAAGGGGAAAGCTGAGAGAGGGGGAAGGGAGAGAATCTCCATTTAGCAGAAATGAGAAGCCCTGTTCCGCCTCCACGACGACCAGAAGTTCTAGGACTGTGGGAAAACACATGGCTGGATGACGAAAGGGCAGTCAAGGAAGCAGTGTTTTCGGGGGTAATCCACGTCTCAGTCAGGGCCAGAAAGTCAAGGTCTTGGAGGACAGCGTAAGCCGAGATGAATTCGGTCTTGTTGACAGCCGATCGACAGTTCCAGACACTACCCGAAATTAGGTACTCTGCAAAGGAGGTGCACACAAGGGTGGTTAGATTGGCCCGAATGTGCCTCCGGTATAACGTAGGTCTATATGGACGCCGAGCAGTCACTATGGTTGGGATGGGGAGCATACACATTTCAGAGGTGATTAGTAGACAAATGTGATGAGGTTCTTTTTTATTTTTATTTTATGTAAAGAATAAAATAAAAAAGTGTAGTACTTACTCTGAATGTATTGTATCACCCAAGCCTGTCTTGCTTACCTTCCTCGAATAACTCAGAACGCCGTCTTTGTTTCGGAGACAGTCTTAGTTGCAGGAGACAACAATGCCACTAGACAAGATGCCGCTACAAGCTGCCGCTCTATGACCACTTGGACCTAAGTATTGTACCCAATTACACCCTAATTGGAGGCAACATGGTAGGACTTGTGTTTGTAGTTTTACACCAAGTAGGGAGAGAAGACCACACCCCCAGGAGGCAGCAAATTGCCAGTGCTAGCTCATAACAGCATAGTACACAACTCTGTCCATTGTGATGGTTGAGGTACAGGTCTCTCTACTCTCATTTGGCTCTTTTCCCACTGCCTAATTGCCCCCTGCCTTATTGCCCACTGCCTCATTGCCCGCTGCCTCATCGCCCGCTGCCTCATTGCCCACTGCCTAATCGCACTGCCTTTTCGCCCGCTGCCTCATTGCCCACTGCCTCATCGCCCGCTGCCTCATTGCCCGCTGCCTCATCGCCCACTGCCTCATCGCCCGCTGCCTCATTTTATGCCAGTACCTGATGAATGCCCCATACAACACCCACCACTGTAAGCTTTACGCATTAGTCGGCTTGCTGTCGTTAATCACTCAGCTCTTTGGTACCAACTTATTCACAAGTGCCTTCTAGGCAAAGTCCCTAAGCTCTCTAGTTACCATTGCTCTACCCACCCGCAGTCTACGCTCAAGTTGGTATATTGCCTTAGTCACCACGAAAGCCTGCACAACATTTGGCCACCAATCCTTCCAGTTTGCAGCCGCCAATGACAAGAACGAATTACAAAAAACGTAAAACATGAACTACTCCTGTCACAGCATGTGGCCTGTTTGCTTGTATACTGAAACTCATATTTTTAATTTAAAAAAAAATATATATATACAACATTTTTTGGGATTTTGAACAAGGGCTGAGTTAAACTAATAGCTAAAACGCAAAGTACCTAAATTGTTCCACATGGTGGAGCCACATACTAAAACATGAAAAGCAATCAAACACTGCAAATGCTTTCTGGTGCATTCCGCAATAAAGCCCTGCAAAACTGAAAGGAATTTTCAATCAAACCGGTTGCAAACTTTGCAAACTTGGCTTCTTGCTTCTTATGTCAAACATTATAAATTAGACAGTTGATGTGTAAGGCCAGAAACATGCTCAATTATGTGAATATTTGGAAAATGTGGACTACATTTATATTTTAATTCCACATACATAGTTAGATTTTTACATGAGAAGGCGTCGACTATAGGCTATTACGAAGCTATATGGATGTAGGTCAAGTTCCAAAGGTCATATAAACTAATCGACTTCTGCAAATACCAGACATACCAATCTACCACAAGTGAACCACCCATTTGACATGTCCTTGGTGCATAAAACTGGCGTGTTATCATATAATTTCTGCTCTGTGATTTCCCCCCAAAAAGCACGGTGCAATACGTAGGGCAACTCTATAGCACAACATCTTCTCTTATCTCATAATACTTGGGCAAGGCAAGCCCCTGGGATGCGCCTCTGTCCGGTCCACCCAGTCGGCCCGGCTACACAGACTATAGAGACGCACTCCCCCATCTGGTACACGGACTATTGAGACTCCCCCATCTGGTACACGGACTATTGAGACTCCCCCATCTGGTACACAGACTATTGAGACTCCCCCATCTGGTACACGGACTATTGAGACTATCACATCTGGTACACGGACTATTGAGACTCCCCCATCTGGTACACGGACTATTGAGACTCCCCCATCTGGTACACGGACTATTGAGACTCCCCGATCTGGTACACGGACTATTGAGACTCCCCCATCTGGTACACGGACTATTGAGACTCCCCCATCTGGTACACGGACTATTGAGACTCTCCCATCTGGTACACGGACTATTGAGACTCCCCCATCTGGTACACGGACTATTGAGACTCCCCCATCTGGTACACGGACTATTTGAGACTCCCCCATCTGGTTCATGGACTATTGAGACTTCCCCATCTGGTACACGGACTATTGAGACTCCCCCATCTGGTACACGGACTATTGAGACTCCCCCATCTGGTACACAGACTATTGAGACTCCCCCATCTGGTACACGGACTATTGAGACTATCACATCTGGTACACGGACTATTGAGACTCCCCCATCTGGTACACGGACTATTGAGACTCCCCCATCTGGTACATGGACGCGGCGCGCCTCAGAGAAACTGACGTGTATTGCGCATTTCCTGCACCCGCGTAGACCGTCGGGGGGGGGAGAAGAGGAGGCAGGTCTGCAGGAAACCAAGAGCTGCAGCGGCGAGAAAACAGCCTGGAAAAATAAGGAGCGAACAGAAACCAAGGAAACGACAACTTATACATCGCTTCTTCGGCCATTCTCACATCGGGCAGCTTGTTTTGGGGGAATTCTCCCAATGCACGGCACGAAGGCTGGAGGCTCCCTGTTTTCCAAAGGTGGAATACGAGTGTTTCCAAAGCATCGGAGAGTTACCGAAGAGATCCAGCTTGGATATATGTTGCTGTGTCGGCTGTGGTTTTGGGAAGACTGAGGATATTCCATAGTCGCATTATCCCTGCGTGCAGGCCTAAGCTTGGACTAAAACCTTTATTTATTATATTCAAAAGAAAGGCTTGGACTGGTTCAACCCCAAATGTGGATTATCATTGTGACGACCCGTCCTACCAGAGAGCAGAAAACAAGACAATTTACTCTCTCGACACCATTTCTGAACGACTGGTGGGTTATGAGTGTGACTGGGTGAGACCGGACGGCATTTCCCCTTATATTTAACCCTCAAGAACACAGAAGATTTGGGAAAAGCCACTGCATTTAGTTTAGTGCGTGGTCTCTTCATCTGAGGAGACACACAGCTGCATACCAGGCAAGGATCAATTATTCATCACCAGTTGAAGAAGAGGCTGGGTTTCAGGGATATATATATATATAATATAAATAGGATCACATCACCGCCATGGTGATCTTCAATGGTTTACTGAAGATCAAGATTTGCGAGGCGTTGGACCTGAAGCCGACGGCCTGGTCTCTGAGACACGCGGTTGGCCCCAAGACGCAGACGTTCCTCCTGGACACCTATATCGCCCTGAACGTGGACGACTCGCGTGTGGGGCAGACCTCCACCCGGCAGAGGACCAACAGCCCGGCGTGGAACGACGAGTTCGTCACGGAGGTGCGCGACGGACGGAGCATCGAGCTGTCGGTGTTCCACGACGCGCCGATCGGATACGACGACTTCGTGGCCAACTGCATAATACAGTTTGAGGACATCCTGCATAATGGGAGCAAGCACTACGAGGAATGGGTATGTGCGGTTATAATCTGGTGTTTTGTGCGCATATGGTGCCTTTTGCCAAATTATTGGGTAGCCCACAAGCTCAAAGAGTTCTATTAAATAGTAAAAGGAAATGATCCACTTTAAATTGACAAATCATTTGAGGGTAGTGGTGATAATCTCGTATGTTGTTGGCCAATGCCACCTGTATCATCCGAGGATGTGGCCCCAGACAGATCCATGATGCGCACGATAACCCCGTTGCGTAGGAACGGAGGAGAGAAGCTGCGCTCATGAAGCCTGTCATGCATATTCCTATCAGCCAATGGGCTGTCTGCATTCGATGTACATCAACATGTCCCCCAGCTCAGAAGCCTGTCATGCATTTTCCTATAAGCCAATGGGTTGTCTGCATTCTATGGACATCAACATGTCCCCCAGCTCAGAAGCAACTGCCCGTGCTTAAATTACACGTGTGATAGAAAGGTCAGACGAGTCTTACTGGAAGTGCCATGGCTCAGCTGATAACATAACTTGCAATTAATTGATTTGTCATTTGCATATGTCTTGGAAACCGTGACGCCCTTGAGCCGGGCTTGTGGAGACTACAGTCTTCATACAGAGAGGTCTTTCTTTTACAGCTAACCATTTAAATACTACACTGAAATCATGAGGTTGTCTTAGGGCCATTTGCCCTTCTTGGTAACATAGGCAGCTGCAGACTGACTAAAGAAGACATGCAGCGAATTACACCTAATCAAGGGTCATGCGCAGACGACATGGTTGTAATCATGCACCAAATGAGTTTATCAATTTGACGTCCAGCACATTTACAGTAAACCACATGGTGCTTGTGATTATTGCAAACAGACTTTGATCATGTTATGTTATGCCTGTCATGGGAAATGTGAACAACCACTCTTTAAATGCAGGCACATCAACACTGCTACTGTAGGACGTTGGTTTAGGAAAAGTAGATCAGGTTATGAGGAAACCTTAATATGCAAACAGATATTCCAAGTATAAACATATTCAGGTTTCCCCCCGCTCTTCCTTGTCCTGCATAAAAGAAACATAATTAATCCACTAATACATTAATGTGTAAATCCAGTAAATATGGAACTATTATTTACTGTGCCCATTTGTCACTACAAACAACGGGTTTACTTACGGAAATATGCTACCTGGAAATTGCTGTGGCAGTCACCGACAAATAACAGCTTGAACAGTTTCCCATGACAGAGGCACTTAACAAATACAAAGAGTATTTTTGTATTTATCCATTGCTGAAGCGATGACCCAGAAATACAACTGTAGAATAACTGTCTGTGGCTGAAATCCTGGCCTCTGCTGGCAGGTGCACAGGTGTGCTCTGTTCAGAATATACACAGACATCCTTCACACATACAGGTAGGGCTATTCAAATACAGTCCAGTATGCAGCGCAGAAGCACTTCTGGTTCAGTTCTTTTAATAATTGACTGAATCAGACCTGGTACACCTGATCCCATTAAGAACCAGGTAGAAACATAAATCTGAAGCTTTTTGCCCCCTGGGGCCAGACAGGAATAGCCCTCCAGTGCTAAGCATAGTAGGGATGCAAATTATCGATTCATTCATTAATCATCAGTTGATTGACTTTATCGATCGATTAACGATTAACTGATAAGTGGCTTTTTTCCGGAGAATGTACATTTCTCACAGTATCAATAGTGTCTTTAACATATGGCTGGACGATATGGCCAAATTATATATCACGATATATTTCTTAATTTCGATCGATACAATATAATTCCGATATCGATATGAACAATAAAAAATGCCAAGAACACCCACAACAGATGTCTGTGCCTACAATCTTCTGGAAAATGTATTTGCCAAGTCTATGAAACCTCCTCCTATAAAACTATATAATATTTTAGAAATGAAACGGTACAAATACATTAACGTTCACTTTTTATTTGAATTTAACCTTTATACAAACAAGAAAAGTCAAATAAACATAAGACTTTCAGACTGACCTTATTAATATATTTAACTTTAAACGTTACTTTTGGCGCTCTGCATGCATCTTGCGGAAGAACATTGTAGCCGGAACTTCTCTCCGTTTATGTCTATGACGAATCACGCAGGTACTGGGCTACGCCGCAGCGGAGCCGAAGTAGTTTAAAATAGTCCGAATATAAACACTTATTATAAGTGTACCATAGTGATTCCGGATAAAACAAAAACACGGTTTGGATATTGGATTCATGATGTACTGGCTCATTATATACATTTTGCTAATTTTTAACTAAAAAGGTACTGCAGCTTTAACATAGCACGCTGCTAGTCGGCTCCACTTTCCCGCATGCTTGGTTTATTTTTTGACGCCTCAAGTTAGTGTCGGGTCTCTCGCCGCCCGCGCTAATCTCGTGTCACGTTCAATTACGCCTACGTCCTGTGGAAAACGGTCTTTGATTGCAATGTTTAATTAACCGACAATTCGTTTATTTAATCGACTAAATTCTTATCGACAATTAATCGATAGTCGATTAACCGTTTACATCCCTAAAGCCTACTAATCGTTTGGTCTGTTGTCAAAATATATATTTTTTTGCCATTTTGACAGGATTTGTCTCGGGCAAAGAGACGCACGCAACACAGAATTACTAAATGGATACTGGCAGGTTCACTTAACAGTGAGAGTAGGACACCCACAGCTTGGTGGGGCAGGGGCAGGGCAGTAGGAGTTATGTCTCACTTTAGCCTGCAGAGCTTTCATCAACTTGCATGTCTGGCTGTTCTGTGCATCAATCCAACTCATTTTATGTAGCCACCTCTATGTCAGTTAGTAGTGGGGTAAAATGCAACTGGTCAGTTTATGACCGTGGTGTTGGTTAGTGCCGATTGGTGAATAGATCAGTCCAGATATCCAAGTTACAAACTACATTCCTTATGTGTCCTTTCCTTTTATATCTTGGCTGTGGGTCCGGCTTTTCTTTGACCTTCATTGAATGCTTTTCTCTTTCGCAGGAGATCAGAAGCATGTGTGGATCATGTTCTGGGCATGTATTCATTCTGAATGCTCTCTTTACGTACAGCGTTATCTGCAACTTGTGCCAAACAGACCTTTCCATCTGAATATTCACGTTCATGCATATTGTGATTTGATTGACCTGATAAGATGAATCATGTCTATGCTTATGTTTCTGAACATCTGAGATTTTCTCTCGCAAATGAACACTCATTGACTATTTTACTGAATATTTCCTGTATAAACATATTGTTGACTAGGCAGACTTCTTAACTTTAAGCAATGAGAAAAGGCTGTATGCTAGTTACTTTATGTAATAACAACCAGACATGCCCCATCCAAAAGTAATGCAGGATATATAACCGAGTATAATTAATTTAACCAGGTAGGCCGATTAGAACAATTTCTCATTTGCAATAGCGACCAGCTGGGATTTGAACCCAGGACATCATAGTCACAAAACATGCACTCCACAACTGAGCTACCAACTGTAGCTCCGTTGGTAAACAAATAAACTACCATGCAATAGTTTAGGGTTTCTTGGGAATGTCTTTGTTTTTGACAAAAAGGAAAATTTCTGTCCGTTAAAATAACATCAAATTGATCAGAAATATGAGGTAGACCAAGTAATGTGGTAAATTGCTATTGTGGCCATTATCGTCTGATTTTCAATGGAATATCTACACAGGCGTACAAAGGTCCATCATAGGCAGCGATTTGCTGTGTTTCGATGGCACGTTGTGTTTTCTAATCCAATTGTGTCAATGTAAAGACTCATTGATCATTAGAAAACCTTTTTTTTCAATCAACAAACAAAGCTGAAGACTGTCCTGCTGTTTTAACAAGCGATTAAACAGGCCGTCTTTAGGCTAGTTATCCGTCGCATCAGCATTTCTGGGTTTGATTACAGGCTTAAAATTAGCTGAAACAAAGATCTTCTGAAAGTGTCCGTCTATTTTTGTTCTGTGAAATGAAATCTGTTCCATGACAAAAATTGCCAAGAATATAGACTTTAATAGAAAGAGGAGTGGGAGGCCCCACATTATATTTATCTACAGAAAAAATCTACTGAAAAAAGTACTGTCCTCGTTTCAACAGCTTGTGTTGTCACGATTTGATTATAATAACTTAATGTCGTCGTTTCTTGTCACTGTCTATCAGTCCCTTATATCGACTGAACCGTTTATTTTTGCCCAAAAAATAGAGACCTACTTTAACTCAGTCTTCACTATATGGAACTCATGGTTGACTCAATGATGGCAAGTTCGCCAGTTCCTAGGCAGCAAAGCAGCCCCAAACCATAATGCCACTACATTCAAGCTTTAAGACAGCATGAGGTTTTGTCTGTTCAAAGGCAGTGTTTTGTGGCATCTGGCATTGCGGCATTACAACTCTATCTTTGACTCATCTGCACAGAGCACATTGTTCCAGTACGTTTTCCCTGACCTCCCATCTAAGTTTGTGCGGTCTCTTTTTGGCAGTTGACACATTCACTTCAACATTGATTGTGGCAAGAAGGCCGGTAGATCCCTTGATTTTACCCTGCGGTTGTACTCTCTTTTGGAGACATATATGAGCACTTTTCGAGTAGCCCTATGTAGATTGCCAGTGGTCTGGATGTTTCTCTATTTATAGATGATCCGTTGGACTGTGGAATGATCCAATTGCCTGGAAATGGCTTTGTAGGCTAATGGACATCAATAGTCTTTCTTCTGAGGGCCTTGGGTGGGTCTTTTTGTCTTGGCCATGTGTTTCCACAAATCCATACGGTCAATTATGACCAAACAAGACAGAGATTCAATTTCTGTTTATTTTACCTTTTTGTGTGATTTGTTGAATTGAATGACATTTATCAATGATTGTGTTTGGAATTTAGCACAAATATCTATGTGTCCAAATATGTTATATAAGAGTGTACACACTTTTCCACATGACTGTAGCTCCATTGGTGGTTAAAACTTAACAGACAGACAATATTGTTCCCTAAAAAATAGCCCCAGGGTTTCTCATATCGCTTTTCATAAATAATAAAGGGCAATTGTAGGTTATGTTATCTAGATGAAATTGCGAGTGAAGAAAGTAATGTAAAGGTTTAGCAGAAGATACTGTACATTAGCAATGGAGGTCCAGGGCAGCAACTTAGTGCATTAAGGAAAATAAAGAAATGTTCAGAACTTTACACATCACCTGCACTCGCACATGCACCCACACATGCACATCACCCGCACATCACCCCGCACATCACCCACACATGCACATGCACCCGCACATCACCCACACATGCTCATCACCCGCATCACCCGCACATGCTCATCACCCGCACATCACCCGCACATGCACATCACCCGCACATGCACCCGCACATCACCCACACTCGCACATCACCTTTACATGCACATCACCCGCACATGCACCCGCACATCACCCACACATGCACATCACCCACACATGCACATCACCTGCACATGCACATCACTCGCACGTGCACATCACACGCACCCGCACATCACCCACACTCGCACATCATCTGCACATGCACATCACCCGCACATGCACCCGCACATCACCCACACATGCACATCACCCACACTCGCACATCACCTGCACATGCACATCACCCGCACATCACCCACACTCGCACATCACCTGCACCCGCACATCAACCACACACGCACATCACCCAGACATGCACATCACCTGCACATGCACATCACCGACACTCGCACATCACCTGCACATTAGGGGTGTGCGATATTGACAAAAAATGATATCTCGATATTTTTTGGGATTTTGCCGATAACGATAATCTGACGATATTTAGCATTATTCAAAAATGTGCTTGTAAATGTCTTATATTCTACTAGCTCTGTTTTACAATGTCAATAGGATATTAATATATTACTAGTTGAAACATATTGTTGGAATGGGTATTTATTATTTAAAACTGAAGCATGCATGTAGAAACAACACAAATCACTGCTCTGCTGTAAGGTGAACTGTGCAGTATACTAACAAATATGACATTATAATAATAGTATCTAAATGCAAACTTCTGTCAAAAACAGCACTAGAAAACCTTAGTTAACAAATTACTCCCTTCTGTAAAAGGTTCTATAGTCAAAAATACAAAACATTAGCCCATAGTATTCTCAATTTACTAACTTGGCTCTGACGTTCTGCTTGACCAAAAATCGATTGTTGTGGCAAAATGTAAAACCTTCTGCACTTCATGCCAAGAGTTTAGCGACATGATTCATACTATTTAGGCACGCTGTTTTACTAAAGTATTTCCGTCCAGGCAGTGTGTATCTTGGGTGTAACGTCTTTAAAAACTGTTTAAAACCATCTCAACCACTTGAATTGGCACCATGTCTCTGGCAACGTAATTGGTGACAGCGTTTATTAGATCTTGCCGTCTGTCGATTGTTCTGTCGTAAGGTACTTTCTTGGTAAATGAATCCGTAACTTTGTTACGTGTGTTTTTTTATTTGACCCTGTCAGCTGCAGGCGCGTTGTGTTCGGCATATATATTATGTTATATATATATATTATGTTATATATTATGATATATATATATCACGGCATATATATTATATATATTCAGTTTAATCCTCATTCAGTGCGGTGGGTAGTTCGAAGATGATCAAAAAGATCGGACTCATAATCGAAACCAAAAACCTCCTCCATGCTAGTGATGACGACCCACGTCTAGGAATTTAATCTACCGTGGATTGTTTGCTGGTGTTTAAATATCTTCTGTCACAGTTTCTTTGCTCATTTTAACTTCTGTCAGCACCGCACGCTCTGAATGCGCGTGTCACATGTGCACCCTATGCGCGCAGTGAATTCGCGAACAATAATTGATGCAGCGTTTTGATTGGTTTCTGAAAATGAGTGCCATACTATGATAATATGATTTTGCATATCATTTAAACAAAAATGACGATATTATCGCAAACGATATATATCGCACACCCCTACTGCACATGCTGCACATCAGCCACACATGCACATCACCCACACTCGCACATCACCTGCACATGCACTTCAACCACACATGCACATCATCTGCACATGCACATCACCCACACATGCACATCACCCACACATGCACATCACCTGCACATGCACATCACCCACACATGCACATCACCCGCACTCGCACATCACTTGCACATGCACATCACCCGCACATGCACATCACGTGCACAGACGTTTATGGATTGTTTGAGACATGGTTGTTCTAAATAGTTGTGATTCACAGTTCTTTTTATCTCTCTTCGCACCTTCTGTTTGTTCACAACCCCCAACTTGTCTTCACCTTCACCATGGATTTAATCATTCCCTTCTCTATGTCCTCATGAACTTCCAATCCAAAGCTTCCCGACCGCTTTCCTTCTATCTCTGTGTAGATGTTTGTCTCTGTCCTATTTATAAAAACAAATAAACAGTGACGGGCTGTGCTCTGGCTTAGACACCCCCCCCCCATCACAAATCAACCCGAGCAATAAGAAATCATATTTCTCGTAGAAAAGGTGTGTGTGTGTTCCACTGATGGAGGTCTGACATAAGCGTTTCTTACTGCGCAGCAATCCGGATGAACGTGTTTAGTCCCCCGGGCTACAGAGCTCTCATTGGTCCACCGTCCGTGAAAGGCTCGGTCTCTGGGGGACAGATTCGTTGCCCAATACCGATGCAATGTCGACGACCACTCCTTGAGGATCTGTCTGGACCTGCACTTGTGGTGGGAGAAGACATGTGCTGGACACACTGGATGCCTATAGGCCAAACAGACAGCTCAGTTAGGTATGTGTCCACGATCACCTACCCGGGGGGGGGGGTTGTGTTTCGATACCCACGGGGGTACCTGGATGTAACCAGATGCACTCGCTGTAAGTCCCTCGGGTCTGTCGGGTGTAATCGAATGTGCGCGTGTTCTGTTGAACGCACGTGCTGACTCGAGAGTTCTGTCACAGTGGTGTTATGTCACGGTCGGTTATGTTTCTTTCCCCAGCACGTCTCCGTACGTCGACATGAGCTTCATTGAGCGACTGCGATGTGTGACACTTTGTATGACATCACTGTGATGGTGAGCGAGACCACTCTGTGTGTGTTCGTGCTCGTACACTTTCTGTTGTTGCGGTCCTCAGTAGGTTGTATAGGACATCTGCGGTCAGTGCAGTTAGTTCAGGAGAGTGGCTGTTAAGGAGAGTGAGCTGTGAGATTGTCAGGGCTTTAGTGGCTGAGTATGTTGGGGGTGTGGCCAAACACTAATGGCTAGACCACAACAGGCCGCTTTAGTGGCTGAGTATGTTGAGGGTGTGGCCAAACACCAATGGCTGGACCACAACAGGCCGCTTTAATGGTTGAGTATGTTGGGGGTGTGGCCAAACACTAATGGCTGGACCACAACAGGCCGCTTTAGTGGCTGAGTATGTTGGGGGTGTGGCCAAACACTAATGGCTGGACCACAACAGGCCGCTTTAGTGGTTGAGTATGTTGGGGGTGTGGCCAAACACTAATGGCTGGACCACAACAGGCCGCTTTAGTGGCTGAGTATGTTGGGGGTGTGGCCAAACACTAATGGCTGGACCACAACAGGCCGCTTTAGTGGCTGAGTATGTTAGGGGTGTGGCCAAACACTAATTGCTGGACCAAAACAGGCTGCTTTAATGGCTGAGTATGTTGGGGGTGTGCCCAAAAACTAATGGCTCGACCACAACAGGCCTCTTTGTCTAGGCTACTCTTTTGACTGTCTCATCCCCAGCCAGCAGCCGCTTCTCTGCTTCTCCCCTCTACTCTAACCCCAGGCTTCACAGCTTCTCTTACTCGCTCCTGTCTCTATGCTAGACCCGGGGTTTGTAGCATCTCGTGTCTCGACCTTTCCAAAGTCTAAAAAATATTGAATTGTTGGGCTAATGTGTTCACTGTATAACATTTCTGTAGTGAACAGTCACACATATTTGCATTGCACGAGCTATCCGCTCAAAACAGTGTCCTTTTTCTCAAGAGGCGAGGTTATGGCGACACATATCTTGCACAAACCGCAGCCAGCTTGCCTCACCTAGTTTCCAGAGACATAGATTGAATCTGACTCCGGTGTGTGTGTGTGTGTGTGTGTGACAGAGCACGAACGTGAGCGGGAAAAACAGAAGTGGAGAGAGAAAGAGAGAGAGAGAGAATGTGAGGGTGGTTCAGTGTGTGTGATGGAGTGAAGTGGGTGTGTGTGAGAGCCAAGGGGGTGACCTCTCTATGAACCCCTGATGGGATTCCATCCTCACTAAAATATAATAATGGTGGATTTGGGTTCCACGTTGTGTTTGGGTCGGCCTGGTCTGGTAACACGATACTTCCTCTCTACAAACCATCAAATCATGACTCAGTATTACCCTGAAGCCATATTGCCACTTATTTCCATCCCACACACACAAAAGAGGTTAGGAGACTGGGAATTGAAAAACCTGGATTTCCAAATAAGCAGGTTGCCACAGACAACCCGGGAGATCGGTTTCTGGAGGAGATCCGCAGGGTGAGCTATGGAATCAAACGCGTTTGAACCTGTCGGCGAAAACTCTGATTGGCTCGGTTGCGTAAACAGATGTTTTTGTGTGCTGGTGACCAGACTATTGAGTCAGGCCTGCCCTGCAGTGTGTTACATAGTAAACACCCATGTCTCATGGCATCAGTGGCTGAAGCACAGTGGTAAGTGTGCCAACCGGTCACTGTGCCCGGGGAGATTAAAGGTCACACCAGATGTTTTTACTTTACTCCTTGCTGGCTCACCTGTAAATAAACACGTCATGGGAAGTTTCCTCATTGGCGCGGATCTGAAGACAATTTACCTGTATAGGTTGAGGTTTAGACCCGATTAATTTCATTATGAGATATCTCATATAGTATGGCGCTGTTTCATTCCCTTCCCCCTATATCTCTCCACCTCTCTATCATCTGCACCTCCTCTATTTCTTCACCTCCTCCATCTCTCCACCTCTCTATCTCTCCACCTCTCTATCCTCTGCACCTCCTATCTCTACACCTCTCTATCCTGTGCACCTCCTCTATGTCTACACCTCTCTATCATCTGCACCTCCTCTATCTCTACACCTCTATCATCTGCACCTCCTTTATTTCTTCACCTCTCTATCATCTGTACCTCTTCTACCTCTGCACCTCCTCTATCTCTACACCTCTCTATCATCTGCACCGCTCTATCATCTGCACCTCCTCTATTTCTTCACCGCTCTATCATCTGCACCTCCTCTATTTCTTCACCTCTGCACTGCCTTTACTGACCAAATGGTCCGCTCTATTTGTGTGATGGGTTGTGTGTACAGGCCCTGCTGGGTGTTGATCACAGTGGAAGCAGCTCTCTCATTCTGAACCCACAGTTAATCCCTGAAATATGTCAGCGCCCTGCGCTTAGCTCCACTATCGGCATTCAACCACAATGTTTCTGCCCTCCCCCTCCACTAACCCCTCACCTGAACCCAGAAGAGAAGCAGAAAGAATTTCACCAATTCAGCAACCACACTCTGTTGGCGGTGGGGTCTAAGAACAGGTGCACAGAACGGTTCTCCTGTGGGTAGGAACATAATGGCAGGCCAACAAATGAGTGGGGAACGTTAAAACAGGCACACAGGGCCAAGCTTGTGTTAGGAGGATCGTAAAATCCGGTGTACAAGCGATAGAAGGGAAGTTAAGATAAAATCAGGTGTAATAGTGAGTGGGGAAGGTTAAAACAGGTGCACAGAACTGTATTCCTGTGAGGAGGAACTTGAAATCAACCATGTGAGTGAGTGGGGAAGGTTAAAACAGGTGCACAGAACTGTATTCCTGTGGGGAGGAACTTAAAATCAACCATATGAGTGAGTGGGGAAGGTTAAAACAGGTGCACAGAACTGTATTCCTGTGAGGAGGAACTTAAAATCAACCATATGAGTGAGTGGGGAAGGTCGAAACAGGTGCACAGAACTGTATTCCTGTGGGGAGGAACTTAAAATCCACCATATGAGTGAGTGGGGAAGGTTAAAACAGGTGCACAGAACTGTATTCCTGTGGGGAGGAACTTAAAATCAACCATATGAGTGAGTGGGGAAGGTTAAAACAGGTGCACAGAACTGTATTCCTGTGAGGAGGAACTTAAAATCAACCATATGAGTGAGTGGGGAAGGTTAAAACAGGTGCACAGAACTGTATTCCTGTGGGGAGGAACATAAAATCCACCATATGAGTGAGTGGGGAAGGTTAAAACAGGTGCACAGAACTGTATTCCTGTGGGGAGGAACTTAAAATCAACCATATGAGTGAGTGGGGAAGGTTAAAACAGGTGCACAGAACTGTATTCCTGTGGGGAGGAACTTAAAATCAACCATATGAGTGAGTGGGGAAGGTTAAAACAGGTGCACAGAACTGTATTCCTGTGGGGAGGAACATAAAATCCACCATATGAGTGAGTGGGGAAGGTTAAAACAGGTGCACAGAACTGTATTCCTGTGGGGAGGAACATAAAATCTGGTGTTGTGAGTATATAGTGAGCGGGGAAGGTTATAAATCTTGCACTAAGCCGTACTCCTGTAGGGAGGGACTTAAAATGAGGCGATTGAGGAAGGTTGACACAGGTGCACAACCCAGACATCCATGTTATAGGTGAAAATCAACATCGGCGATTCCACCTGAGATGAGGTCAATTAGTCTCTCCACTTTCTCGCACTTCTGCATTGTCTTAGCTGCTCGCTTAGTGTCATTGGGCCATATTCTTCAATGTTTTCCTAAGTTATTTCTTAAATTCGTTCCTAAGAAAGGTCCTAAGAAAAGTCTTACTCAAATTCACGAACGTGTTCTTAAATGGCATAATTGTTCGTACCTACGTTCGTATAATGATGAATACCACGTCTTCGTAAATGGAAAGCGCGTGTCCGTTGTTCCTAATTAGCATAGGTAAACGCCCCGGTATTTCCCATAAAAGGGCATTAAACTGCAGGGCGGAGTGGAAACTCATCGTAAAAACGTGGAGAATGCAAAAATGCCTAAAACAACATGTATGGACACTATAGAGGATCAGACGGCAAAAGAACAAATTACTTCTGTAGTTCAGAAATGGAAATACTTCTGCAATAAGTGAACAGGCAAAATTATGTAATATTTAGCAGCGTCAGTAGTGGTTGCATAATCAAATACAAAAAGAGTGCTTTTCACTGTGCGTAGATTCTGTTCTTTCCTAAGAACAAATTCCAGATAAGTAAACATTGATGAATGTCAGAATCTTCGTGGAAACTGCGTAAGTGGGTTTTTAAGAACGAATTTCTTCTTAAGAACGGTTGAAGAATATGGCCCAATGTCTTGTTGGATGGGAAACGTTTGCACCAGTCTGAGGTCCTGAGCTCTCTGGAATATTTCACCATTTACCTACCCTCCACCTATCTCTTACCTACCCTCCACCCATCTCTCACCTATCTCTTACCTACCCTCCACCTATCTCTTACCAACCCTCCACCTATCTCTCACCAACCCTCCACCTATCTCTTACCAACCCTCCACCTATCTCTCACCAACCCTCCACCTATCTCTTACCAACCCTCCACCTATCTCTTACCAACTCTCCACCTATCTCTTACCAACCCTCCACCTATCTCTCACCAACCCTCCACCTATCTCTCACCAACCCTCCACCTATCTCTTACCTACCCTCCACCTATCTCTCACCAACCCTCCACCTATCTCTCACCAACCCTCCACCTATCTCTTACCTACCCTCCACCTATCTCTTACCTACCCTCCACATATCTCTTACCAACCCTCCACCTATCTCTTACCAACCCTCCACCTATCTCTTACCTACCCTCCACCTATCTCTTACCAACCCTCCACCTATCTCTTACCTATCTCTTACCTACCCTCCACCTATCTCTTACCAACCCTCCACCCATCTCTCACCTATCTCTTACCTACCCACTTTAATGGGGTTGCTTGTGGACAAGTGTCTAAAACGCTGCCTCTGACTTTAATGCACACATTCCATCACAGATCTTTTATGACTAAACATTTTAAATATTTTCTGAACCTAAAAGCGATAGTTTAACATTTTCACTTGAGGCCATCTTACTATTCTCTTAGAGAATGTGAGATTCGTTTGTGTGTCTCCGCTTGCAGCTACAAGATGTCCTACGTTTTTGCTTTTGTTAAAGTAGCTCCACATATAAAGTGCCTCATTACCAAAATCCAGAATTTTCCTTTCAGCCTTTAATATAAATAGATGTTATTTAATGCCTAAACTTTGAACATTGCTTTTTACAAGGATACCACGCAATGAAAATGTCACGATGTGAAAACTGACACCAAAATAGGTCCTACATAATATACAGAAAACCAGCGCCTGCTGATTTGGTGTTCCATAGTGTTTAAGGGAATACAGTATATAGCTACAGTAGGGTTAGAATTCAACCAAATGCAGTTTGCATCCAACTAGAAGTGCATAACTGTGAGTGGTTATGTTGTATCTTGGAACTGTGTGATAAGCAGGTGGTTAAAACTCTTATGCTAAAGCCTGTTTTATGCTTCTGCGTCGAATCGACGGCGCACCCTCGCAGGCCCCTCTGCGTCGACGCGAACCCCTCTCCGACCCCTACGCCGTAGCTCGACGTTCACCTGCAAAAAATTGTAACTACGCGTTGAGATGACGCAGACCACAAGGGCTGTGATTGGTCAGATTATACATATGGCGGTGAAATGCAACGCAACCCGACGCAGGACCATAAAACGGCCACGACGTCGTAGGAGTGACGCAGAAGCATAATGAGGCCTTAACAGGATAAAGGGGACATTTGTACATTTCTACGCATTTTCAGAGATGCCGAGAAGTCTGCGTTTAATCTAAATTGGATATGTGCAGGGGGCTGTAATGAGAAGCACCTTGAAATAAACGAGGGTGCTGAACTCGTGATCAAAATGTATTTTCTTTGTCACCATTCCGGCTCTGGCATTCAATCCGGGAACCTTTTGGACACCAGCCAGATGCTCTAGGATGTAGACCATCTGTGGCCGCTGTCAACCAGAACGACTTCCTGCAGTGTTTTACCGGGCTCTTTCCGACCCAGCCTGTTATCATCTCTGTGTATCTGGGTCATTCATCTCTGCCCTTACCCATCACAAGACTGGCCGTCTCACGGACTACCTTGGCCTACTCCAGAACCTTGGATACGAACATAGTCCACTGTTGTTGTGTTAAGGATGTCCTGTGGTCTGGGGGGCACTGCGGTCTGGGGGGGCCCTGTGGTCTGGGGGGGCCCTGTGGTCTGGGGGCCCTGCGGTTTGGGAGGCCATGTGGTCTGGGGGGGCCCTGCGGTCTGGGGGGCCATGCGGTCTGGGGGGCTCATGCGGTCTGGGGGCCCTGCGGTCTGGGGGGCTGGGGTCTGGGGGGCTCATGCGGTCTGGGGGCCTTGCGTCTTGGGGGTCCTGCGTTCTGGGGGCTCATGCGGTCTGGGGGCCTTGCGGTCTGGGGGGGTCCTGTGGTCTGGGGGGTCCTGTGGTCTGGGGGTCCTGTGGTCTGGGGGGGGGCTGTGGTCTGGGGGGGCCTGCGTTCTGGGACACTGCCTCTGATGCACATAAACTCTGCTGCGTGTTGATTTGATTCTGACCTGGGCCATTTCAGCAGACTCTCTGTCTTTCCCACTTTCCTATCTCCAAAATAATGAAGCATGTATATGCACAGAAAATATCTCTAAAAAAGAATTCGATACCATGGCATGTGTACTGTCGCATTTGTTTTCTTGGGATTTTCGGGTCCGTCCATCGGGCATTCGATTTCTTTTTTTAAGCCGTGCAGAAGGCCACTTTGGTACATAGCATTAGTAAAGTTCACGTTTATTATTTATATCCTTTCTCACTAGTCGTACAGTTGAGTAGAAGGAGCCTGAACAGAAAGCTAAATGTATACTTTAGTGTTGGCATGTCTTGAGCGTTGGCTAATATCAACATGGCTAGCAATAGTTAACAATAACTTGAGAACATGTATATGAATATGCACCTTGATTATCTATTCGTTCATACCAAGAAGATAAACGAGGGGGTTTATTTTACAAGTTGAAGTAGGCCTAAATGCATTTTTCTTTGGTATTAGCAGGTCACTGTCAACATCACAATGACTGCTTTATTATACAAATCTGTTAAACATGTGACTAGTTCCGTTAGCATCGTCATCAGTCATGACATTAGTGCTAAATACTCCGTCGAATGTATGGCCAGCGTGGGTTTGTAACCAACCCAGTGCACGTTCTCTCGTCTTTATCTTAATTCACCGTCTCTATCTGTCAAGCATACATGTCTGAAAATATATTGAGACACTTTGAATCTTTACTGTAATGTGGTTCTTATTTTGTCTATTTATGGGGGTCACCAGTGGGTTTGGTTTTGATTTGTTGAGCTGTGCGATTTTAAAATTATGTTAAATATGACCTTGTCATATTTTGGATATCAGGGCCGCATCTGTGTTTATATCTGGTGAATATTTGTATCATTTTGGGTATTATACAAACTATGCAAATGAGACAACATTTTCCTGGACGGCGTTTGGAGTCATTTGTGTCTTGTAGAGCTTTCATAAAAAAATTATATTCACTAATATGCAAACAAACAAAATATTACTGTTGTGCAGCATATATTTTCCCCAAAAAATATTGAATAATAATGGTACACATGAATTTGAAGATAAATGCAAAAATTGTAAAGAATATTTGCCAGAACAAGCAATGTGTTAAACGTACATGATTCAGAGTCAATGATCCTTTATTGACTTTAGTCCTTTAAAGACTTTATAGTTATCGATCATATTCATAATTGATTGGGTAGCTAATATCTGATACTTTACCTGATAAAATAGGGTACTTCATCCTTAGAAACATGTATGGATGTAATGTCGCCTGTCACTTTTCACTTGTCTGGACCACAAAACACTCATTGTCAAATCCTTTCATGTTGGTCGATATTGTATCCTTAAAATCTATCTTCAGAAGTAACACTGGAAACAGCCCTGGGGGAAGTCAATAGTTTTGAATCATTCCTTGAAATATGATTGGCTGAAATGTTTAACTTGTGAAGTCAACTTTAAGAGTTAAGATCAACGTATCCCACAGTAGTGTCTGGGTGTGTACTGGTAACATATCTGGGTGTGTACTGGTACCATATCTGGGTGTGTACTGGTACCATATATGGGTGTTTACTGGTACAATGTGTAGGTTTATACTGGTACCATGTGTGGGCTTGTAATGGTACCATGTGTGGGCTTGTACTGGTACAATGTGTGGGTTTATACTGGTACCATGTGTGGGCTTGTACTGGTACCATGTGTGGGTTAATACTGGTACCATGTGTGGGTTTATACTGGTACCATGTGTGGGTTTATACTGGTACCATGTGTGGGTTTGTACTGGTACCATGTGTGGGTTTGTACTGGTACCATGTGTGGGTTTATACTGGTACCATGTGTGGGTTTATACTGGTACCATGTGTGGGTTAATACTGGTACCATGTGTCGGCTTGTACTGGTACCATGTGTGGGCTTGTAATGGTACCATTTGTGAGCTAATACTGGTACCATGTGTGGGTTTATACTGGTACCATGTGTGGGCTTGTAATGGTACCATTTGTGAGCTAATACTGGTACCATGTGTGGGTTTATACTGGTACCATGTGTGGGTTTATACTGGTACCATGTGTGGGCTTGTAATGGTACCATTTGTAAGCTAATACTGGTACCATGTGTACTGTGAAACCTGTTCTTATGGGTCATTATAGGTAAGGCTGTCTATTTGTTATTGTTGACCCGTTGACCCTTTCTCAGTGGGGAGCTGTTTTATTGGGGTGGATAGAAGTGTCTTCTCCATGGAGGAAATGGGGGGCTGGCGGGGCTGCATCTATAAATACCAGCGGTGTGTTTCAGTCACACGGTAGGCTCCACTTCCTGTTTTCACTCTCCAAGTTTACTTCCCAGAGAGAGAGAAATGAATGGGAAGAGGCAGGGGAAGAGATTCAGAGATGGAGAGGAGAGACTGGCCCATAGATTGGTACCTGCTGTTAGTTTTTACACTCTTCTTTTTCTTTATGGAAATAGCTTAAGGGCTTTATGAAAAGATGACTTGCAGTTTCAGTTGGCACAATTACATATGTATTACTCTCCACCCTACATTACTCTCCACCCTACATTACTCTCCACCCTACATTACTCTCCGTCCTACATTACTCTCCACCCCACATTACTCTCCACCCCACATTACTCTCCACCCCACATTACTCTCCACCCTACATTACTCTCCACCCTACATTACTCTCCACCCTACATTACTCTCCACCCACATTACACTCCACCCTACATTACTCTCCACCCTACATTACTCTCCACCCTACATTACTCTCCACCCTATATTACTCTTCACCCTACATTACTCTCCACCCTACATTACTCTCCACCCTACATTACTCTCCACCCTACATTACTCTCCACCCTACATTACTCTCCACCCTACATTACCCTCCACCCTACATTACCCTCCACTCTACATTACTCTCCACTCTATATTAATCTACACCCTATATTATTCTCCACCCAATATTACTCTCCACCCAAGATTACTCTCCATCCTACATTACTCTCCACCCCACATTACTCTCCACCCTATATTATTTTCCACCCTACATTACTCTCCACCCTACATTACTCTCCGCCCTATATTATTTTCCACCCTACATTACTCTCCACCCTACATTACTCTCCACCCTACATTACTCTCCACCCTATATTATTCTCCACCCTACATTACTCTCCACCCTACATTACTCTCAACCCTACATTACTCTCCACCTCACATTACTCCCCACCCTACATTACTCTCCACCCTACATTACTATCCACCCTACATTACTCTCCACCGTACATTACTCTCCACCCTACATTACTCTCCACCCTACATTACTCTCCACCCTACATTACTCTCCACCCCGCATTACTCTCCACCCCACATTACTCTCCACCCCACATTACTCTCCACCCTACATTACCCTCCACCCTACATTACTCTCCACCCCACATTACTCTCCACCCTATATTATTTTCCACCCTACATTACTCTCCACCCCACATTACTCTCCACCATACATTACCCTCCACCATACATTACCCTCCACCCTACATTACCCTCCACCCTATATTACTCTCCACCCTATATTACTCTCCACCCTATATTACTCTCCACCCTACATTACTCTCCACCCTACATTACTCTCCACCCTATATTACTCTCCACCCTATATTACTCTCCACCCTATATTACTCTCCACCCTACATTACTCTCCACCCTACATTACTCTCCACCCTATATTACTCTCCACCCTACATTACCTCCACCCTACATTACTCTCCACCCTATATTATTCTCCACCCTATATTACTCTCCACCCTACATTACTCTCCACCCTACATTACTCTCCACCCTACATACTCTCCACCCTTTACTCTCCACCCTACACTACTCTCATCTCTCCACCCTACATACTTCTCACTCCACCCTACATTACTCTCCACCCTACATTACTCTCCACCCTACACATTACTCTCCACCCTACTTACCTCCACCCTACATTACTCTCCACCCTACATTACTCTCCACCCTATATTATCTCCACCCTACATTACTCTCCACCCTACATATCCATTACATTACTCTCCACTCTATATTAATCTACCCTATATTATTCTCCACCCAATATTACTCTCCACCCAAGATTACTCTCCACCTACATTATCTCCACCCCACATTACTCTCCACCTACTTATTTTCCACCCTACATTACTCTCCACCCTACATTACTCTCCACCCTACCCTCCACCCTACATTACTCTCCACCCTACATTATTTTCTCCACCCTACATTACTCTCCACCCTATATTATTCTCCACCCTACATTACTCTCCACCCCTACTCTCATTTACTCTTACTCCACCCTACATTATCTCCACCCTACATTCTCTCCACCTACATTACTCTCCACCCTACATTACTCTCCCCTACATTACTACCACCCTACATTACTCTCCACCCTACATTACTCTCCACCCTACATTACTCTCCACCCTACATTACTCTCCACCCCACATTACTCCTACATTACTCTCCACCCCATAACTCTCACCCCACATTACTCTCCACCCTACATTACCCTCCACCCTACATTACTTCTCCACCCTACATTACTCTCCACCCTATATTATTTTCCACCCTACATTACTCTCCACTCTATATTACTCTACACCCTATTATTCTCCACCCAATATTACTCTCCACCAACATTACCCTCCACCCTATTATTACTCTCCACCCTACATTACTCTCCACCCTATATTATTTTCCACACTCTCCATTTACTCCACCCTACATTATTTTCCACCCTACATTACTCTCCACCCTTGCTCTCCACATTATTACCCTCCACCCTACATTACCCTCCACCCTACATTACTCCACCCTACATTACTCTCCACCTATATTACTCCACCCTACATTACTCTCCACCCTACATTACTCTCCACCCTACATTACCTCCACCCTATATTATTCTCCACCCTATATTACTCTCCACCCTACATTACTCTCCACCCTACATTACTCTCCACCCTATATTATTCTCCACCCTATTACTCTCCACCCTACATTACTCTCCACCCTACATTTACTCTCCACCCTATATTACTCTCCACCCTACATTACTCTCCACCCTACATTACTCTCACCCTATATTATTCTCCACCCAATATTACTCCCACCCTATATTACTCTCTCTCCACCCTATATTACTCTCCACCCTACATTACTCCTCCACCCTACATTTACTCTCCACCCTACATTACTCTCCACCCTTGCTCTCCACCCTATATTACTTCATACATTTTCCACCCTACATTACTTTCCACCCTACATTACTCTCCACCCTACATTACCTCCACCCTATATTATTCTCCCTACCCTACCCTTACTTCACCCTACCTACACCCTATATTATTCTCCACCCACATTACTCCACCCACATTTACTCTCCACCCTACATTACTTCTCCACCCTACATTACTCTCCACCCTACATTTACCCTCCCCTCCATATTTACTCTCCCTATATTATACATTTCCACCCTACATTACTTACCCTCCACCCACCTACATTACTCTCCACCTATATTACTCACCCTACATTACTCTCCACTATTACTCTCACCCTACATTTACTTCTCCACCCAATGTTACTCTCCACCCTATATTATTTCCACCCTACATTACTCTCCACCTACATTATTTCCACCCTACATTACTTCCACCCTATATTACTTCTCCACCCTGTATTATTCTCCACCCTATTACTCTCCCCTATTATTCTCACCCCTACATTATATCACCTATATTATTCACCCTATTTGCTCTCACCCTGCATTTGCTATATTTGCTTCTCACCCATATTACTCACCCTTACTCTCCACTCCTACATTACTTCCACCCTACATTATTCTCCACCCTACATTATTCCACCCTACATTACTCTCACCCTACATTATTTTCACCCTACATTACTCTCCACCCTACATTACTCTCCACCCTATATTATTCCACCCTACATTTACTTCCACCCTATATTACTTCTCCACCCTAATATTACTCTCCACCCTACATTGCTCTCCACCCTACATTACTCTCTCCACCCTACATTACTTCCACCCTACATTACTCTCCACCCTATATTATTCCACCGTACATTACTCTCCACCCTATATTATTCTCCACCCTATTTACTTTCCACCCTACATTGTTCTCCTACACCCACGTCTCACCTATGTTGCTCCTCCACCCTGTTACTCTCCACCCTACATTGCTCTCACCTGTTATATCACCATTTGCTTCTCCACCCTGCATTATATCACCCCGCATTGCTCTCCACCCTACATTACTCTCCACCCTATATTACTCTCCACCCTACATTACTCTCCACCCTACATTACTCTCCACCCTACATTACTCTCCACCCTATATTATTTTCCACCCAATATTACTCCACCCTATTTACTCTCCACCCTACATTACTCTCCACCCTACATTATTCTCCACCCTACATTACCCTCCACCTATATTACTTCTCACCCTACATTACCTCCACCCTACATTACTCTCCACTCCTATTATTACCATCATTATCACCCTACATTACTTCTCCACCCTTACATCCACCTACTTATTCTCCACCCTATATTAACTCTCCACCCTACATTATTCTCCACCTACATTACTCTCCACCCTACATTATTCTCCACCCTATATTATTTTCCACCCTATATTATTCTCCACCCTATATTACTCTCCCCTATATTTTCACCCTACATTACTTCACCCTATATTACTCTCCACCCTACATATTACTTCCACCCTACATTACTCTCCACCCTACATTATTCTCCACCCTACATTACCCTATATTACTCCACCCTATATTACTCTCCACCCATTATATTACATTACTCCACCCTACATTACTCTCCACCTATATTACTCTCCACCCTATATTATTTCCACCCTATATTATTCTCCACCCTACATTACTCTCCACCCTGCACCCTACTTACTCCACCCTACATTACTCTCCACCCTACATTACTCTCCACCCTACATTACTTCCACCCTACATTACTCTTCACCCTCCACCACCCTACATTACTCTCCACCCTACATTATTCTCCACCCTACATTACTCTCCACCCTACATTACTCTCCACTCTATATTACTCTACACCCTATATTATTCCCACCCAATATTACTCTCCACCCAATACCCTGTACTCCACATTACTCTCTCACCCTACATTACTCTCCACCCTATTGCATTACTCTCCACCCTACATTACTCTCACCCTACTCTCCACTACTCTCCACCCTATATTACTCTCACCCTATATTATTTTCCACCCTACATTACTCTCCACCCTACATTATTCTCCACCCTACATTACTCTCCACCCTACATTACTCTCCACCCTACATTATCTCCACCCTATTTATTCTCCACCCTACATTACTCTCCACCCTACATTACTCTCCACCCTACATTACTCTCCACCCTATATTACTCTCCACCCTATATCATTCTCCACCTATATTACTTCTCCACCCCTATATTACTCTCCACCCTACATTACTCTCCACCCTACACTACTCTCACCCTATATTACTCTCCACCCTACATTATTTTCCACCCTACATTACTCTCCACCCTACATTACTCTCCACCCTACATTACTCTCCACCCTACATTACTCTCCACCCTATATTATTTTCCACCCTACATTACTCCCCACCCTACATTACTCTCCACCCTATATTATTCTCACCCTACATTACTCTCCACCCTACATAACTCTCCACCCTACATTATTCTCCACCCTACATTACTCTCCACCCTACATTACTCTCCACCCTACATTACTCTCCACCCTACATTACTTTCCACCCTACATTATTCTCCACCCTACATTACTCTCCACCCTACATTACTCTCCACCCTACATTACTCTCCACCCTATATTACTCTCCACCCTATATTATTCTCCACCCTATATCATTCTCCACCCTATATTACTCTCCACCCTACATTACTCTCCACCCTACATTACTCTCCACCCTATATTACTCTCCACCCTATATTACTCTCCACCCTACATTACTCTCCACCCTACATTATTATCCACCCTATATTATTTTCCACCCTACATTACTCTCCACCCAATATTACTCTCCACCCTACATTACTCTCCACCCCTACCTCTCACCCTACACTACTCTCCACCCTATATTACTCTCCACCCTATATTATTTTCCACCCTACATTACTCTCCACCCTACATTACTCTCCACCCTATATTACTCTCCACCCTATATTACTTCACCCTCATTACACCCTACATTACTCTCCACCCTATATTATTCTCCACCTATATTACTCTCCACCCTACATTACTCTCCACTCTATATTACTCTCCACCCTATATTATTCTCCACCCAATATTACTCTCACCCTATATTATTCCACCCCACATTACTCTCCACCCTACATTACTCTCCACCCTACATTACTCTCCACCCTACATTACTCTCACACCTACACTACTCTCCACCCTATATTACTCTCCACCCTATATTATTTTCCACCCTACATTACTCTCCCCTACATTACTCTCACTCTACATTACTCTCCACCCTATATTACTCTCCACCCTATATTACTTTCCACCCTACATTACTCTCCACCCTACATTACTCTCCACCCTATATTATTCTCCACCCTACATTACTCTCCACCCTACATTACTCTCCACCCTACATTATTCTCCACCCTACATTACTCTCCACCCTACATTACTCTCCACCCTACATTACTCTCCACCCTACATTACTCTCCACCCTACATTACTCTCCACCCTACATTACTCTCCACCCTACATTACTCTCCACCCTACATTACTCTCCACCCTATATTATTCTCCACCCTATCATTCTCCACCCTATATTACTCTCCACCCTATATTACTCTCCACCCTATATTACTCTCCACCCTATTATTCCACCCTTTTCCACCCTACCCTATTACTCTCCACCCTACATTATTATCCACCCTATATTATTTTCATTATTCTCCACCCTATATTACTCTCCACCCTACATTACTCTCCACCCTATAACTCTCCACCTATTTACTCTCACCCTATTATTTCTCCACCCTACATTACTCTCCACCCTACATTATTCTCCACCCTACATTACTCTCCACCCTACATTACTCTCCACCCTACATTACTCTCCACCCTATATTACTCTCCACCCTATATCATTCTCCACCCTATATCATTCTCCACCCTATATTACTCTCCACCCTACATTACTCTCCACCCTACACTACTCTCCACCCTATATTACTCTCCACCCTATATTATTTTCCACCCTACATTACTCTCCACCCTACATTACTCTCCACCCTACATTACTCTCCACCCTATATTACTCTCCACCCTATATTATTTTCCACCCTACATTACTCCCCACCCTACATTACTCTCCGCCCTATATTATTCTCCACCCTACATTACTCTCCACCCTACATAACTCTCCACCCTACATTATTCTCCACCCTACATTACTCTCCACCCTACATAACTCTCCACCCTACATTACTCTCCACCCTACATTACTTTCCACCCTACATTATTCTCCACCCTACATTACTCTCCACCCTACATTACTCTCCACCCTACATTACTCTCCACCCTATATTACTCTCCACCCTATATCATTCTCCACTCTATATCATTCTCCACCCTATATTACTCTCCACCCTATATTACTCTCCACCCTACATTACTCTCCACCCTATATTACTCTCCACACTATATTACTCTCCACCCTACATTACTCTCCACCCTACATTATTATCCACCCTATATTATTTTCCACCCTATATTACTCTCCACCCAATATTACTCTCCACCCTACATTACTCTCCACCCTACATTACTCTCCACCCTACACTACTCTCCACCCTATATTACTCTCCACCCTATATTATTTTCCACCCTACATTACTCTCCACCCTACATTACTCTCCACCCTATATTACTCTCCACCCTACATTACCATCCACCCTACATTACTCTCCACCCTATATTATTCTCCACCCTATATTACTCTCCACCCTACATTACTCTCCACTCTATATTACTCTACACCCTATATTATTCTCCACCCAATATTACTCTCAACCCTATATTACTCTCCACCCCACATTACTCTCCACCCTACATTACTCTCCACCCTACATTACTCTCCACCCTACATTACTCTCCACCCTACACTACTCTCCACCCTATATTACTCTCCACCCTATATTATTTTCCACCCTACATTACTCTCCACCCTACATTACTCTCCACTCTACATTACTCTCCACCCTATATTACTCTCCACCCTATATTATTTTCCACCCTACATTACTCTCCACCCTACATTACTCTCCACCCTATATTATTCTCCACCCTACATTACTCTCCACCCTACATAACTCTCCACCCTACATTATTCTCCACCCTACATTACTCTCCACCCTACATTACTCTCCACCCTACATTACTCTCCACCCTACATTATTCTCCACCCTACATTACTCTCCACCCTACATTACTCTCCACCCTACATTACTCTCCACCCTATATTACTCTCCACCCTATATCATTCTCCACCCTATATCATTCTCCACCCTATATTACTCTCCACCCTATATTACTCTCCACCCTATATTACTCTCCACCCTACATTACTCTCCACCCTATATTACTCTCCACACTATATTACTCTCCACCCTACATTACTCTCCACCCTACATTATTATCCACCCTATATTATTTTCCACCCTATATTATTCTCCACCCTAAAGTACTCTCCACCCTACAGTGTTCTAGTGACAAAGACAAAAAATCACAGTTAATAACTTTTACCACATATGCATTTTCTTTGAAAACGTCTTGTTTATTTTCACCTGATTTCAGCACACACACACACATATACACACACATACAATACACCTTTTAGTCTCCTGTCTTTGGATTATTTTCCAAGAAGATCCTGGGGAACAGTTTGCTTCGAAAAAATTACGAGAGGATCGTCAGTCTTTGGTTTTTCCCTGGCATGTTTCAAAAGGACATTCCTAAAATAACAGTCATACCTCCACAAGTTGACAGGAAATCAGACAAATGAACAAAAAAAATGTGTGAGGAAGTGAGGAAGTGGTGGATGGAAGCTGACAGACAAATGTCTGCAGCCTCAAACCAAACCTCATGTAGGTAACATTGAGAGTTCATGGACTTGTCACGATGCTGGTACGGTGTAGCGTAATAAGCCATGTGCAGGAGCCTTATAATCTGTTCCGTAGTTTTATTTGTACACAACAAAACATAAAAGAAACCGTAACCGGCGAAAAGGCTAACTGAAGCTAATGAAAATAAACATGCGCATATAGCGACTTATCGAACAATAAACAACAGTAGCAGACAACACACTCACCTCCAATAACAACGTGACATTAGATTAATCCCAAGCACCAGTGAATACTATCCACCCACATTTATAACCCATCCTGATCACATAACACAAAACAGCTGTACACATAACGACAAACCCGGAAGTGAAACACCGAAAACCCACGCCCCTTCACCAATCGTCACAGGACTGGGCTAGGGTTACACAATAAAACCTATTCTCATCATAAAACACAGGTGTCAACAGCCCACTCACTGGCCCGCACTCAGCTGCTATTGTCGTCCCTCACAATCTTCACGTCTCGTGTGTCTGGTCTACCCGACATCGGCTTAAAAAAGAAACTCCACATCCTCACAAACAGGAAGTGAGGGAACACTCACTCTTCTCTACACCGGAAGTTGTGGAGAGCTGATCTCCTGAGAGGGAACAGGCCCTGGGGGGGACTCTACAGCGTTTTCCTTATATCCTAGACCTTGTGAACCCCAGCCCCATACATCTTAGCCCTTTACATCCTAGCCCCCTAGACCCAAACCCCCTACAACCCCTATACCCTAGCCCCTCTAAGGTGTAGGGGTCTGCAGGGAGGGGGGAAGGAATGAGCTGTTTTTTGATTGGCCGATACGTCAGTCTGGACATGGGTGGGGCTCTTGGTAATTCAGGATGTATTGATTTATCTATCCTTTCGCACATACCAAAGTTGAACATCATTTTGTTTGTGTAATGTTTAGTGCATCCTAAAACTTTTGTGAACCGAATTACAAACATATTTTAACAGTTTGTGATTATAGTCATGCCCCATCGCTGCACAGCGGAGGACGCATGAATAACATTTGTTTGTATGCAGATGAGGGGGCGGAGCTGTGGTGGGACAGACAGTTGTCAAGGGGGAAAGCACGTTGCCTGGTGATAGTGTAGGAGCCTTGAGGCACATGACCACTGTTTGCTCTCGGCTCGTGATGTGTGTGTGTGTGTGTGTGTGTGTGTGTGTGTGTGTGTGTGTGTGTGTGAGAGTGTGTGTGTAAGAGTGTGTGTGTGAGTGTGTGTGTGTGTGTGTGTGTGTGTGTGTGTGTGTGTGTGTGTGTGTGTCTGGAAGGCTTTCTACTGCAGGTTGTGTTTAGTTCTTATCAACATGTTGCTGCTGGTCATTAAGGCTGTCACAGTAGGATCAGATGTTACGTTCATGTGTTGTGTGTGTGCAGAGGAGGTGTTTTAATCTGGTGTGATATCCTTAGTTTAGAAACAGTATCCACTCTATTGCTCACATAAACCTTGTTTCAATAGATTTTTCATTTAATGTGAAGTATATATTATTCGACACCATATATTACCTGGTAAGTATGACTGAAAATACCACACGGCGCCAGTAGCTAAAGAGTTGGACCTGTCGCCGTAATCTGGCCGGTTGATAAAGGGTTGAATTGATCTGCAAACCGTGGCGCTGTTGAAGTCCGGTCCTCAACGCAGCTCCCTGCCGTTGCGTCAATGAGCAAAGCCCTTTACATCACATCAGCATAGCCTAGTGGTCAAGAGCGTTGGCCGAGTAAAACACCGATCAGCACGGTACCTCATCTTCAATTCTCCTGTAAATTGATCTGATCAAGAGCGTCTGCTAAATTATTTACTGTAAAACCTTAGGGACCCTGTGCTGGTCTCAGAGATATGTGAAACGTGTGCTGTTCGGGGGGGGTGGTGGGTGGGGAGATCGAAGCACAGGCCATATTGTATTATACGTGACGGAGGTGGGCCAGAGAACGACGTGGGAGTTCGTACGGGATAAGAAATGCACGATGGGAGATATGTTCCTGGAGACACGTACGTGCACATGCACGCAAATGGATGGCAGATGGACGTGGGTGGCTTCTGATACCAGAGAGAGGGAGAGAGAGTGGGAGGGAGGGGGAGAGAGAGAGGGAGGGAGGGGGAGAGAGAGAGAGAGAGAGGGAGGGAGGGAGAGAGGGAGGGAGAGAGAGAGAAAGAGAGGAGGGGAGAGAGAGGGAGGACGGAGAGAGAGAGGAAGGAGGGAGAGAGAGGGAGTGAGAGAGAGAGAGAGCGAGAGAGGGGGGGGAGAAAGAGGGAGAGAGAGGAGGGGGAGAAAGCGAATGAGGGGGAGAGAGGGTGAGAGATGATGGATATTTTGAAGATGTGTCTGGTTGTGGGAGTCGGAGATACACTTTGGCTCCATATGATCACTTCTTAAATAAAACGAGAATCTGTTTACGTGACGAAAACACTTAGCACTGTTTTAATTATCCACACTGTTTCTGTCCTCAGTTTATTGTGAGCACTGGTTCTGTTCAACACTGGTCACTTTGCATTTAGTTTTTATTCTCTACAGTGCTATATGTGCTGGTATACTATACGCGTGGACTCCCGTTTGAATAGCCAATTGGATTGTCTTTGTATGTTCCCCCCAAAAAACTATAGGAGTTTGGACTATTTTGTTAGTTTTTTTCCTGCATCGACAGTGTGGTTTAGCGGCCAAAACGCACGAATTTCGTGCCATGAGAGATGTCAGGACTTATTGGCGTAAAAGTTTTAACAGGAGAACCTCAGGGGCTAATTCTCCACATGGAGCGTTAAAGGAATACAGGCCACCGTTGTCTGGACACTATGTTCAGCATGTGACCAAGCCCACATCCTGTTCTCACTTATGTAACCCATGTCCCCGTCGGCCCTCTGACACCTGCCGGCTTCTGCTTTGAACCGCTCACTTAACAAGATTATAATTCACTTTGAGCAGATTAACCCAAGATTACGTCATGGCCCATTCTCTTAGCGCGCAACGGCGGCGTGACCGCAGAGAGCAGGGTCGGAGCGCTAAATGACACCGTCAAATGTGTCGCGTGTCCATCCTCTTCTTTTTCTCACTCGCTCGCTCTATCTCTCTATCCCTCTATCGCTCTATCGCTCTATCTCTCTATCTCTTATAAGAATGTCTTCTCGAAGAGCAGCTGGCCATGTCAATTGGTCGTGTGGGAGTGAGATTGACACCAGATTTTTTGTCAGCCTCGTCCTGTTATGGGTAACGAGGAATTAACTATCAGGCATCTGGCGGGACACCCATAGACGGAAGGATGGGTCCATCGTTTTGGACATTTGTGCGTCTCAATGGGAAAGTTAAAAGCAAATTTTCAATTGGTTGCCCCCATTCTGTTTTCACAAATACTTTGTTTTCAGTGAAATGCTAATTTACAGACCTTTGATTTAAGGCTAGAATTGCAACAATAGTTTTTTTTTAACTGGAACCACAATTAAATTAATGTGTAGATATTAAGCACTGTTGTGTATTGTTTGTATGGCCCTCAGATGATTGAATAAAAACAATAGTGATTATAATGCATTGTACTTCTATAGCAGTTCTCTTTACATAACAGCAACAGAAAAAAATAAAACAATTATTATTAAAATTCATGATTGGAAAATATTTTAACAGACTTAAGATGGAAAGTCGTGGCTTGTATAAAGCCAGAAGTACAAGGAAGTCAAAGGGGAAATCTGTGTCTTTGTATTAGTACTCCATTGCATGAAGATAGTGGCAGGCGGCTAGATGCTAGCGGCTAGTGGCTAGCGGCTAGTGGCTAGCGGCTAGTGGCTAGCGAGTAGCTTGACTGCGCGGCAGAACAACCAAAAAGGAGCAGCCGCTCAGCGGATGCTTTTCCGGCCAAGAGGCGTAGGTTCCCCCTGATTGTAGCTGTCCTGTCATTCGAGATGCTCCAGTGGTAAAATTCCATTATTTATTTAGCATTTACAAATTAGTGAGAGACAGACATGACTGTGGAGGAGTGGCCACTGACAGCACAGGCACAGAGTTTATGCAGTGAGTGTGCGATAAAAGCTAATTTAATATTGAGCAGCATACTATATTATTGGATGGCCTGCCTCAACACACCCGAAATGCATTGCTATTATAATCAATACATACACTGATTACTTGTACCAGGTCAGACATGCTGTTGTAATGAGGTATAGTAAGGTCACTCTGGCTAGCTTTGACTGAGAAGTGTATGTGTGTGTGTGTGTGTGTGTTCCAGCTGGAAAGAAGACTTTTGCTAGTCGCTGTGGCTAGACTGTTTATAGATATCCATGTTTCTGTACAGCATTTACTTAGTTCTCAAGTATGTCGGGATTTTTTTTAACTCTTAATACTCCAAATGCTTCACCTGAGTTATTAAGCATGTCTTAAATTCAAAACGGCTGATTGTGCTATCAACACAGGTTGTATGTCTAATCAAATGTAACAAATGCTGTAAGAAAGAAATGCCATGAAAGAAATGTTTCTGCACACACACACTAATCTGCGTCAGTCCTGTCTTTGGTATTTGGCCATGAGTTCTCTTTCACGTCACAATGAATATGTTCATTATTCCTGCATTGCAAGGAAAGTCTTTAGGCTTGGCGATTTCCCGCCTGACATTTGTCACCAGTGATGTCATAACGTGCCTTATCCATTGTCTTAAGGAAGTTGGCATTCACTTGGGAATGACGGTCATAACAGAAATATAACACAATAATATTTATCACATTTAAATACATGCTGTATAGACAATATAAAGTACTTCTGGTTGTATTCTCTATTGTTAAAAAACCTTCTCCCTTCGCTGATCTCATTGTTTGTAATTTATCATCACTTAACCGATTTGTGAATAGTGTGTATGTATTCTACATGATTTTGCCCATTGGATTAAAAAAGACAAAATCTTCATCTTAAGGAAACAGATTTTTACGTGACACCAGTTTGTTAGAGCCTACCATCATTAAGGTCACACTGAGGTCACACTGAGGTCACATAAAAAACTTGGGGCCTTATGGTGGTGATTTAATGCTTTGAACCTAAACATAATAGATAATGCCATGTAAAATATATGCAGAATATTAACCAATTGATTAAGTGTCAGATTAGTTGTTGTAAAAGCAGTTTCACAATTAGTTATGCATTTATTATAATATGTATTGAAATTAGGGCTGTGATATTTAACGCGTTAATCTGATGCGTTAATTTCACATGTTTAACGCGTTAAAATAATTTAACGCAATTAACGCACCACTTTATTAAGTTTCGGTTTCGGTTTGCAAAGCCGAATTCAAATACCATAGAAGCAGCTCGTCTTTAGTTTATCATATAAAAGCAAAACACAGGGTCATTATTTACGTTACTAGAGAGTCTATAGGACAGAAACACCCGATCATTATTGATGTTGCAATCCGCCAATCCGCGTTACTGCAGTACGGTGCGCCTAATCGGGCTTTTGACCAAACAAGTAACTGTTAACCGATGTTTTAGATAAATAGATAGAAACTGCCGCCCAATAAACACAGTAGAAGACGAGGGACTGAAATAAATCATTCCAATTGCATTGGGATCCCCATCATACAATCTACCCTCTAAAACGATTGTTTTGAGACATAACCTGCTGGAGAAAGCAGAGAACGTCACGCTCATGGAGACCCTAACCAACCCGACATCACCAAACTTAATTTCACTTCATTCTGTTTGTCATTCATATTACAAAGGCTGTTATAGACTTCTTTAAAATTAATCTGGCATCTTTACATATAGTGCAATTATTTTGGCCTATAGGCTTAAGTTCTAAAATAATCTATCTTTGACATTGATGGTTTCACCTCACACTTAGTCATTTTGTTTTTGAAAATGTTTTATTTCATTTGGACTATTGCCAAGATGATCCAGTATTTTTGATAACCTTCAGGGTTTAAATATATAACTTGCACTTCAACACTTTGTTTATAAAGTTGCTATATTTGATAAGAATGACTATTCTGTATTGTTCACAGGAGAGACTATCATAAAATAATGTATTTAAAATATACTTCATTGTGTTAATTGATTTATTTCATTGTTTTAAACAACTTGGGGAAAATGCGATTAATCGCGATTAATCACAGGATTGTGCGATTAATTAGTTAATTTTTTAAAATAAATTGACGGCCCTAATTGAAATATGATTTCAATTTGATTTTTTGTGTTGTACTATTTTTGGTGTTTTTTGTTTTTTTGTATAAATAAATTACACATACTTAAAGGTACTTTTATATAGGTTCCCTGTGTTTGGCCATGTCTCATCATTACACGCACCTGGTGTCCATTTCTTCATTAGTACTTGTATATAAGTTCCCTGTGTTTGGCCATGTCTCATCATTACACGCACCTGGTGTCCATTTCTTCATTAGTACTTGTATATAGGTTCCCTGTGTTTGTCCAAGTCTTTGTGTGGTATTGTTTTCTGTAACAAGTTGTATTGTGTAGTTCAGTGATTGTTTAAACAAGTGTTCATTCGATTGGTCTCCTTTGTGGACATATTCACACTCCTTCGTGAGTTCTGTATTGTAAACTGCTGCGCCGCTTTTTGAGTTTCATACAATATCACAAGTACCTATTTGGACTTGGTTTTTACATTGTTTGCAGTGGACTGCCAAAATAAAGCAGCTCAACGTATCCGCTCCTGTACTGGATCCTGCTTTTACGCACCCACACTACCAGCACATTACAGTGTGTATTTCATTCTCCTGTCTCTAATGTTTGACTGCTAGACTTGAGTTTAGTTGTGTTCTGTTTTTTCCTGTTAAGCTCTGTAAAAATTTTTTTTTATTGTTTTATATTGTTTTTTTTGTGTTTTCTTTGTGTTTTGTTCACTTTCGTATTATTATCTGTTCTGTTCTGAGGGGTGTGAGGGCATTGCTAACAGGACCAAGACCAGCCATGATTTTTTCACTGCAGAGACACAGAGACACACATCGAGGCGGCCAAGTTTTGTTGTTCAGTTAGTTGTGTTTTCTTGCGCTCATCCGGGTTGTCGTTGTAGTCTAGTGATGCTCTTTGATTGATCTGCGTTAAGGTGTGTGTTAGTATTGAAGATGTAACTTTGGAACCGGCTAGGAAAAAGGATGTATCACCCAATAAAAAAAAAACATTCCAAAGCATATTTGTAAACTGTAGATTTTTTGTATTGCCACCTGGTATTTCTATGCAAATTGCATCTTTTTCGCTTCTCACGCAGGGAAACGCTTATGACGGTAACATATGCAAATTAGCTGTACGCCAGTTCTACAAAGTTTCCTCATTTGCAACATTTCAAACAGCTACTGAGGAGGTCTTTATTTTGAACGATCATACTATTACATAAAATATGGCTCGTCATTGGAGACAGCTGGTGTTGATCTGGATCACTGGTTGTGCAGTTTCCTTGGTGCTGCCTGGTCCTTGATGGCTTATTGTAAAAAGGGGTTGATAGATTCTTTGAAAATGGCTTCTTGAAAAGGCTCATCTATGTAACAGGTGTATCCTGTTTAAACTGAATGTACTTGCAATTATAATTGTAAAAATGACAAAACATAGCACATCGCCTTATAATACTTTTCTAAGACTTGTTTTTACACTTTTACAGTATATATTAGTTTAATAAAAACCACAAAGTGGAGTACAGATGATGTAATTTCTCCCTCGTACCCGGCCTTGTCACGGAACGTCATTGTGAAAACACACTCTGTATTATTTACATAAGTATTCAGACACAATTATCCAGTACTTCGTTAAAGTCAATGTGGCACAGCTTTGCGTGTTCTTGAGTGTGGATCTACTGGCTGTGAGAACCGGAGGTTTGTCCCCCTCTATGCCAGAGTTGGCACTCCCCCTGCCGGCGGAGAGAGGGAGAAATCAAGGACATTATGTATCACCTGAGTTTTCTCCGCACCTGTTTTCTGTTTGCCCATTTGTTCCTGTATTTAGTTTGGTTCATTTCTGTCCGCCGGTGTCGGGTCATTGTTTCCACGTTTGTACGTAATACTTCGAGGTACGTGTATTTGTTTCTGGTGCGAATATCCTGCTATAGGTATAGTGATCGGTTCGATCTCCTGTCTGGTTATTTTGTTATCCTAAGTGTTTCGGTTCTAGTTCCCGTCTGTTTAACTGCGCGAAATAAAACCTAGACTTCCTGGTCTAGTCAAGTTTGCCGTTTTTCGTTTTGTTATATAATGTAATCTAATGGTTGCAGAATGCAGGAAAATTCTATAAATCTGTATATCTGTAAATACACAGCAGATATTTTTGTGAGTTATTTAAGTTACCTTATTGTCAGGGCACCTAATTTATGAATTAAGCTGTGAGAGAGAGAGAGGTTTTATCCTTAACAAGCTGCCCTTGTTTGGGGTAGTACCTTGTGCTGAAAAACATTGCATTCCGAGACCATGTAAATTTGAAAAACAATTGTGTTATTTATAGAATATCTGCTTATACGGTTCTGGTTGTACAAAACTACACTCTCTGTACTCTTTATCTCTCTCCTATAGATAAACACAGGTTTTATTTACCTCACCCAAATCGCTCAGCATTTTTGGACGAAAATGTACCGTTCTTGCACATTTCTGTGATTTGAGCGTCGTATGAAGTTCTGGTTGTACACAGTTCAAGTCCGCTGACACCCACACAAACACGTCGGCTACACCACGGCAATCCATATCCTTTTCACTTCCTCCCTGAACCCACTCACAGAGTCGCATGTAATATACAGCACACACACACACAAACACACACCATCTTTCTTTCCTTAGCTTGAGTCTATATATAGTGGCCGCTGCACCTGTGAATCTTATTTCTCCCAGAGGTCTGCAGATGGAAGAGAGAAAGGATGCTGGCGTGGGGAGGTGGCGAGGGGGAAGTGTATTGGTGTCACACGGTGGAACCACCAAATCTCTGTCTCAGTCTCTGCCCTGTGAGATGAAGACTGCTGCTACTTGTCCCTCTCACTGCCCGCATTGTAAGTGCTTCACTAGCACTGATCTCCAAAACGCCCCCACGTCCCATCTTTCTGCAGCCCACTCCTTATAATGATCTATTTCCATTTATCGTGGAGGTCGCACTGTCCGGTCCAGCAGCGGTTGACTATTGTTAAACCCCTCTGTGGGCTGAGGAAGACACTGCCCCGATACCCTCTCTTTGTCTCTCTTCCTCTGCCGTTCTCTCCCTTACTGTTTATTTTGAGCATCTCACGGACGACGACCAGAGAGTAAGCGAGAGGGAGAGCAGCGTGAGGAATGGAATGAGGGAGAGAGGGAGGGAGAAAAGGTGTGAAGAGAGGGAGGGACAGAGGCAGGAACAGAGGGAGGGAGAGAGAGAGAGAGTGTACTAGGTTGTCAGGTCCTAACACGTGCGCGACCCATTTGCCTGTTTCATTTGCCAGTGGCGGGGGTCCCACTGCGCTGCTGTACCCAAACAGGGCCGTCTTTACTGGGCCGGGTGTGTGTGGGTTTGATGGATGAATCAAGGACAGTTGGGAGAGTTAGATGAGGGCGGCCTAGAGTGTGGAATGGTGTTCACATGTCACAGGCAGGCTGCATTTCTACATGCGGCTATTCTGCTGCTCTAGGGTGGTTCTCAGTTCTCAGTGATTCCCTGCTCAACCTGCCAGGGGCACTCCTAACACAATAACGGCATCTGTGAATGTTGTCATAACCTGTTTTAGAACGCATTACGGTAGAATGATGGATTTGTTACTGAAACGTCCCCCTCCCCCCTCCACACCTCTTATCTAACCCAGGCCCACGTCCTCTCTGCAGGGGACATTGCACCAAGTCTTAGCAGTATGTGCACTCTGTCAAAACAAATCCAGATGAGGATATGGACAGGAGTGCTGTGTGTTTGGTGTGTGTGTCTGTTTGGTGTGTGTGTTTGGTGTGTGTGTGTGTTTGGTGTGTGTGTTTGGTGTGTGTGTGTGTGTCTTTGCTGTGTGTTGAAGAAGGTGTCGTTACGCCTTCAGTGCACCTCACAACCGTTCCGATGTTTTTCTAATATTAAGTTGTTGTTTTATTTGTGGATTCAAATAAAGCACGTCAAGTGCGTGTGTGCGTGCGTGTGTCTGTGTGTGTGGTGTGTGGTGTGTGTGTGTGCACGCGCCGTGCGTGGGGATTATGGACGGGCCGTAGGCGGCCGCTGCCATCGCTGCCCACTCAATTTTATGAAATGAGCTAACCCACACACACACACACCAGAACTCAATTTAATATACGCTATATGCCCAGTATAGGATCCAGGGACTGGAGCGCAGGCAGCGAGAAAGACAGGGTGTGTGTGGGTTGGGGTGGGGGGGTAGATTTTAGACAGGTCTGTAGGTGAATAGATGTATAGCCTACCAACCATGTTCACTGCTCTACAAGCTGCAGTGTAACTCGGAACAGATCCTGCTTCAATATTAACATGCATACATACACACACGCTGTGCACACGCACACATTTACTTACACCCGCACTTTCCTCACCCGTAACAAATACCTAACCGTTGCCTCACTTCCTAACCCTGATGTACAGAGGTCATGTGTTTCTTCTTAGCATCTGGTAATTCCTGTGCAGATGCTAATGCGTATCTTGTCATTGTTTATTTCAAATGCACTTCCCTCTCGAAAAACGTAACGCCTTCACTTCACGCGGGCAGACGTGCGACACAAACGTCGATGAACGACATGGGGCCTGGAGACCTTGCCGGTCACTGTGTTGTGCCTCACGACACGATGTTTTCACGTTGGCGACATACAAACTTTTATTCTGGTTTGTTCTTTTCTCGCAGATTGACTTGGAGCCTGAGGGAAGGGTGTACGTCATCATCGACCTGTCTGGATCGTCTAGCGAAGGTGAGAACCGATACACACCGTGCTTTTATAGTTTCAGAGACGAGTGGGTAGCTGGTGAGACATGGTTTTCCCGTAAAGCATGGCCACATTCCTAATTTCCACTTATCCCACATGACTGAGAAACGTTACCACTGAAGTGCAAGTTTTTCTTGTAGATTGTGGTAGATTATTTGAGAGCTTGAAGAGAAGAAAATGACAACGGACACCGGATTGGCTAGTATTGACTGAGCTCTGATTCCTCTTCAGTAATTTCATTGTTCCTCCTTGTGCTAGGCTATCGTTTATCCTCGGCTTATGCAACATTTTAGCGTTCTTGTTGAGGCGCAATGCAATTTTGAGACATTGCCTTTTCTGCTTCCAATTAACCTTGTATGGTACCAAAAACTAAAGCCCTGGCTTTGTAATCTGTCTCTTTTTGGGTGTCTGGATCACGTTACTTGGTGTCATTCTAAGTGTGCTTTGTGGCCTGTCTGTCTGTCCTGTGTGTCTACGCTGTAAAGTATGCCACATTCATACAATCCTCCCTGATTCTCTGTTTTTCTTTCGATCGTTTCGTCTCCCTCTAACTTCCATTAATGTGACCGCGGCAATGAGTGTGACGTAAGTCAGATTTCGGTCTCGGTAATCAATGTTACATCAGGAAATGAACAGTTAGCATTTCCTGTGAGTGTTAGTAGGATGAGTGACTCATTGGAAAGTAATAGTGACCGTGTCTGTTTGTCTCTGTCCAGAGTGAAGAACGGTATTAATAAAAATCACCATTTATCAGGCATAACATCATAAGTACTCTTGGTTATTTCAAGACCATTGTCATGAATATGCTTGCTAGTCACGCAGTGCGAAGATTTTCCTGCAATGGATAGTGTTGGGGTTAAGTTCACTTTACACATGGTTATAAATATTAGTATTTGCTCAAAATACTCTGCTGTTAAGTAGGCCCTAACTACAGTGATGTAAAAGCATATTTGCTTTTCATTGTAAAACGTGATTTACAGTATCCAGATGCTATCAGAATAGGTCTCAACGCACCCTGGCTGTTGTAAAGCCCCCAAAGCATCTTCCAACTAGCAATTAATTTCATATTATTGTGGTCCTAATAGTGCTTAAAAAGTGACTTGGCCCAAAGGGGAGGACATACTAAACATGTCTGGATCAGCGCTTTGATCTGCCCTAATGCTTGATGAATGCTCAGTTAATGCTTGATTAATTCTTGATTCGGCCCACATATGCTACTGTTTTGGATCAAATGATTACAAGAATGCAGGGCAAGGCCAGTGTCTGTTGTGCACAGTGCTTTATTTCATGCACACACTGCACGTCATTGTTTGATACCCGGGATGTTTTACTTGTAGAGGATATGCGAACTTTCAGTCCTCTAAAGTGGAAAAAGGGGATGGCTAGCATCTGCCGCTAGCAAGAACATGTTTACCTAGCTTGGCAATGTAACTAACTTTTTAAAATGTGTGGTTTGGAATTTCCTTTGCTATATAGTCTGCCCTCTCTGTGGTATATCATTATAACCGAGCAAGAAAATGCTTTCTGTACATGTGATAGGCCATCTTGCTTACTCTGCGATCTAAAATGTCTCTCAAAAGAAAGAAACCTTGGACTTTTCCAATCATGTTCTTTGACAACATGAAATCAAAATTAATTTCATTCGTTTTTGCAGCTGATCAACACAAACATATGATAATGTCGAATTAAAATTGCGTTAGTTGCCCGTTCACCTCGTTTGTGCCAACAGTCTTTATACGTCATGTAATTAGTTGAACGGAGTCTATCTGTGTGTAAGCAAGGCGTTTCACATGGTTTCAGGTTAAATACATGTAGTCTCATGGAGGTGCCACGTTGTTATAGTGTCGTCATCCATACGATCATCCTGAGAACGACGTAACACTCAAACCAAATCTGGATTAATATGGTCCTTCAATCAGTAGTAGATCATAAGAACATTTCCTAGGCAGGAAATACAGTAAAGTCCACTATTAAGATATAGCACAGATGTGAACACGTATAGAACAGGTTGTCCTCAGATATTGGGTGGTGCTCAAGGTGAGCACCTAGAGACCCATGTCAACTCAACGTTCCACCTATATACAGACAAACACTATATAACAAGGTATAACATGGCATGTTATATTTAACGTTGATTAGTCCAAATCTGACCGATAAAACATTAAGATTAGTATTTTATGGCAACTGTTTTCTGAACATTGTTGAATGTAATTGAAACCAGGATTCACCATCTGTTCATTTGTTTTTTAAATAAACATGGTTTAGCAACAGATGCAATCCTATTAGCAACTCAATAGTAGTTGTGGCCTCTTTAGGTTTCTTTAGAAATGCATTTACAGCAAAACAAATGTCCCTCGTGGGACCAAGAATATGCATGGGGAACAGCCCCACCCCCAACGTGTTTGGCTTGTGTTTTCCTTCGGTCCTGGGACATCCGGAGGTGACAAAACATTCAATGGAATGCCTGAAACGTCATCCTAAATATTGAGGTCTCGATTTGAGCATTAAACCCACCCACTGAATGTCGTCGAGGAGTTGAGTGTGGCAGTGATGTTACTGCCACTGTAAACGATCTCCCAGACTATTACGTTGTACTGTATCTGTCTCTCTAAATCTACAGTGTCACACATGGTCTGACTAACACATCTGTCATCGTTCTGTCAGGTAGTACACTACAAACACATCATAGTTGGCCAGGTATACATTTGCCCAATGAGGATTTTATTTTACATGACTCCATGTAGATAGGTCAGAGCGAGGACATTGTAGTCTGAGTTTGTTTTCATGTAAGAAATGGTAGGACTGCTTCCTGTGTGTACCTTATAACACTGGCGGTAGTCTCTGGTAGTAGGATTATCTATTTAAATGATAAAGTAAATCTGCTGCCTTGAATAAAACACAGAAGAGGGGCGAGGGGTTTCCCTAACTGTACACCCAAAAAGACAGCGCTTGTGTTTCCCAAACTGTACAACTAATAAGACAGCGTATGTATTTCCCAAACAGTACACCTAATAAGACAGCGTATGTGTTTCCCAAACTGTACACCCAAAAAGACAGCACATGTGTTTCCCAAACTGTACACCCAAAAAGACAGCGCTTGTGTTTCCCAAACTGTACAACTAATAAGACAGCGTATGTATTTCCCAAACAGTACACCTAATAAGACAGCGTATGTGTTTCCCAAAATCTACACCCAAAAAGACAGCACATGTGTTTCCCAAACTGTACACCCAAAAAGACAGCACATGTGTTTCCCAAACTGTACAACTAATAAGACAGCACATGTGTATCCCAAACTGTACAACTAATAAGACAGCGTATGTATTTCCCAAACTGTACAACTAATAAGACAGCGTATGTATTTCCCAAACTGTACACCCAAAAAGACAGCGCATGTGTTTCCCAAACTGTACACCTAATAAGACAGCGTATGTATTTCCCAAACTGTACACCCAAAAAGACAGCGCATGTGTTTCCCAAACTGTTCAACTAATAAGACAGCGCTTGTGTTTCCCAAACTGTACAACTAATAAGACAGCGCTTGTGTTTCCCAAACTGTACAACTAATAAGACAGCGCTTGTGTTTCCCAAACTGTACAACTAATAAGACAGCGCTTGTGTTTCCCAAACTGTACAACTAATAAGACAGCGTATGTATTTCCCAAACTGTACACCCAAAAAGACAGCGCATGTGTTTCCCAAACTGTACACCTAATAAGACAGCGCTTGTGTTTCCCAAACTGTACAACTAATAAGACAGCGCTTGTGTTTCCCAAACTGTACAACTAATAAGACAGCGTATGTATTTCCCAAACAGTACACCTAATAAGACAGCGTATGTATTTCCCAAACTGTACACCCAAAAAGACAGCGTATGTATTTCCCAAACTGTTCAACTAATAAGACAGCGCTTGTGTTTCCCAAACTGTGCCACTAATAAGACAGCGTATGTATTTCCCAAACTGTACACCCAAAAAGACAGCGTATGTGTTTCTGAAACTGTACAACTAATAAGACAGCGTATGTATTTCCCAAACTGTACAACTAATAAGACAGCGCTTGTGTTTCCCAAACTGTACAACTAATAAGACAGCGTATGTATTTCCCAAACAGTACACCCAAAAAGACAGCGCATGTGTTTCCCAAACTGTACAACTAATAAGACAGCGCTTGTGTTTCCCAAACAGTACACCTAATAAGACAGCGTATGTATTTCCCAAACTGTACACCCAAAAAGACAGCGTATGTATTTCCCAAACTGTTCAACTAATAAGACAGCGCTTGTGTTTCCCAAACTGTGCCACTAATAAGACAGCGTATGTATTTCCCAAACTGTACACCCAAAAAGACAGCGTATGTGTTTCCCAAACTGTACAACTAATAAGACAGCGTATGTATTTCCCAAACTGTACAACTAATAAGACAGCGCTTGTGTTTCCCAAACTGTACAACTAATAAGACAGCGTATGTATTTCCCAAACAGTACACCTAATAAGACAGCGTATGTATTTCCCAAACAGTACACCTAATAAGACAGCGTATGTATTTCCCAAACTGTACAACTAATAAGACAGCGCTTGTGTTTCCCAAACTGTACAACTAATAAGACAGCACTTGTGTTTCCCAAACAGTACACCTAATAAGACAGCGTATGTGTTTCCCAAACTGTGCCACTAATAAGACAGCGTATGTGTTTCCCAAACTGTACAGCTAATAAGACAGCACTTGTGTTTCCAGTTTGGGGAAGCTAATCTTCACCATGAAAGAAATCCCCTGCATAACAGCCTAATGGATTCCATGCATCTTTCATTTCATTAATGTTAGATAGCTTTACTATTTCAAATGTGATTAGTAAATTGGATTGGATCGTCATTAAGCAGGCTGATAATATAATTCAATCACTGTTTGCCAAATAGATTACTGAAAAATACTACAAAAACTGAACAACAGATCACTTAAAAATACTGTCTGCCACCATAACGTATACGTGTAGGCATTTCATATTCGGAGACATAATGTGTACAATACAACTCCATCATAACATGGCAGTTCTGTGGTGGAGTTGGTGTAGCTCAGTGGTAGAGGTCATTCTTTGTATGTATGATGTCCTGGGTTTAATCCCCAGCTTCTCCCCAGGTCACCGCAAATGGTAATTTGTTTTCAATCGTTCTATCTGGTTAAATAAAAATGAATTAGGGACAAACTCCCAAGTATGGAGAGTAAATAAGTAACCAGTGTTTGCCACTCCCACTTCTCTTGTTGCTACATTGAGAACCTGTGTCAAGTCAACAATCAATACAAGGGATCAATATGTGGAACAAATCCTTTGGTGTTGGTATAATGCTAGCTACACTCAGGATGAACAAGTGTATCGCCACTGTGTTGTTAACATAATTATAAGTGTGGTTATAGATGTGATGCTGTTAAGGCTATACATGGGTTATAGATGTCATGTTGTTAAGGTTATACATGGGTTATAGATGTAATGTTGTTAAGGTTATACATGGGTTATAGATGTAATGTTGTTAAGGTTATACATGGGTTATAGATGTAATGTTGTTAAGGTTATACATGGGTTATAGATGTAATGTTGTTAAGGTTATACATGGGTTATAGATGTAATGTTGTTAAGGCTATACATGGGTTATAGATGTAATGTTATTAAGGCTATACATGTGTTATAGATGTAATGTTATTAAGGCTATACATGTGTTATAGATGTAATGTTGTTAAGGTTATACATGTGTTGTTAGTATGTGTTATAGATGTGATGTTATTAGGGTTATACATGTGTTGTTAGTATGGGTTATAGATGTAATGTTATTAGGGTTATACATGTGTTGTTAGTATGGGTTATAGATGTGATGTTATTAGGGTTATACATGTGTTGTTAGTATGGGTTATAGATGTGATGTTATTAGGGTTATACATGTGTTGTTAGTATGGGTTATAGATGTAATGTTATTAGGGTTATACATGTGTTGTTAGTATGGGTTATAGATGTAATGTTATTAGGGTTATACATGTGTTGTTAGTATGGGTTATAGATGTAATGTTATTAGGGTTATACATGTGTTGTTAGTATGGGTTATGCATGGGTTATAGATGTAATGTTGTTAAGGTTATGATGTGATGTTATTAGGGTTATACATGTAATGTTGTTAGTATGGGTTATAGATGTAATGTTATTAGGGTTATACATGTGTTGTTAGTATGGGTTATAGATGTAATGTTATTAGGGTTATACATGTGTTGTTAGTATGGGTTATAGATGTGATGTTATTAGGGTTATACATGTGTTGTTAGTATGGGTTATAGATGTAATGTTATTAGGGTTATACATGTGTTATAGATGTAATGTTATTAAGGCTATACATGTGTTATAGATGTAATGTTGTTAAGGTTATACATGGGTTATAGATGTAATTATACATGTTGTTAAGGGTTATAGATGTGATGTTATTAGGGTTATACATGTGTTGTTAGTATGGGTTATAGATGTAATGTTATTAGGGTTATACATGTGTTATAGATGTAATGTTATTAAGGCTATACATGGGTTATAGATGTAATGTTGTTAAGGCTATACATGGGTTATAGATGTAATGTTGTTAAGGCTATACATGTGTTATAGATGTAATGTTGTTAAGGCTATACATGTGTTATAGATGTAATGTTGTTAAGGTTATACATGGGTTATAGATGTCTCTCATCTCATCTCATCATCTCATCTTCAACCGCTTATCCGGGGTCGGGTCGCGGGGGTAGCAGCTCTAGCAGGGGACCCCAAACTTCCCTTTCCCGGGCAACATTAGCCAGCTCTGACTGGGGAATCCCGAGGCGTTCCCAGGCCAGTGTGGAGATATAATCTCTCCACCTAGTCCTGGGTCTTCCCCGAGATCTCCTCCCAGCTGGACGTGCCTGGAACACCTCTCTAGGGAGGCGCCCAGGTGGCATTCTTACAAGATGCCCGAACCACCTCAACTGGCTCCTTTCTATGCAAAGGAGCAGCGGCTCTACTCCGAGTTCCTCTCGGATGACTGAGCTTCTCACCCTATCCCTAAGGGAGAGGCCAGCCACCTTTCTGAGAAAACCCCTTTCGGCCGCTTGTACCCGCGATCTCGTTCTTTCGGTCATGACCCAGCTTTCATGACCATAGGTGAGGGTAGGAACAAAGATTGACCGGTAGATCGAGAGCTTTGCCTTTCGGCTCAGCTCTCTTTTCGTCACAACGGTGCGGTGAAGCGAATGCAACACCGCCCCCGCTGCTCCGATCCTCCAACCAAACTCCCGCTCCATTGTTCCCTCACTCGCGAACAGGACCCCGAGGTACTTGAACTCCTTCACTTGGAGTAAGGACTCATTCCCTACCCGGAGTAGGCACTCCACCGGTTTCCTGCTGAGAGTCATGGCCTCAGATTTAGAGGTGCTAACCCTCATCCCAGCCGCTTCACACTCGGCTGCGAACCGATCCAGTGAGTGCTGAAGGTCACCGACCGATGAGGCCATCAGGACCACATCATCCGCAAAAAGCAGTGATGTGACCATCAGCCCACCGAACGGGAACCCCTCCCCCATGACTACGCCTTGATATCCTGTCCATGAATATTACAAACAGGATTGGTGACAAAGCGCAGCCCTGGCGGAGGCCAACCCCCACCGGGAACGAATCCGACTTACTGCCGAGGACACGGACACAGCTCATGCTTTGAGCGTACAGAGATTGGATGGCCCTGAGAAGAGACCCCCTCACCCCATACTCCCGCAGCACCTCCCACAAAAGATCCCGGGGTACCCGGTCATACGCCTTCTCCAGATCCACAAAACACATGTAGACTGGATGGGCATACTCCCAGGCCCCCTCCAGGATCCTTGCGAGAGTAAAGAGCTGGTCCGTGGTTCCCCGGCCAGGACGAAAACCGCATTGTTCCTCTTCAATCTGAGGTTCGACTATTGGCCGAACCCTCCTTTCCAGCACTTTGGAGTACACTTTACCAGGGAGGCTGAGGAGTGTGATACCTCTGTAATTGGCACACACTCTCTGGTCCCCCTTTTTAAAGAGGGGAACCACCACCCCGGTCTGCCACTCCTCTGGCACTGTCCCAGACTTCCATGCAATGTTGAAGAGGCGTGTCAACCAAGACAGCCCTTCCCCACCCAAAGCTTTTAGCATTTCTGGACGAATCTCATCAGTCCCTGGGGCTTTGCCACTGTGGAGTTGTTTGACTACCTCAGCGACTTCCCCCAGGGAAACTGACGATGACCCTCCATCAGCCTCCAGCTCTGCCTCTGTACTAGAGGGCGTGTAGGTCGGATTCAGGAGCTCCTCAAAATGCTCTTTCCAGCGCCCGATCACATCATCAGTTGAGGTCAACAGTGTCCCATCCTTACTGTACACAGCTTGGATGGTTCCCCGTTTTCCCCTTCTATAACCGTTCGGGTTATAGATGTAATGTTAATAATGCTATACATGGGTTATAGATGTAATGTTAATAAGGCTATACATGTGTTATAGATGTAATGTTGTTAAGGTTATACATGGGTTATAGATGTAATGTTGTTAAGGTTATACATGGGTTATAGATGTAATGTTGTTAAGGTTATACATGGGTTATAGATGTAATGTTGTTAAGGTTATACATGGGTTATAGATGTAATGTTATTAGGTTTAGATGTATACATGTGTTGTTAGTATGTGTTATAGATGTGATGTTATTAGGGTTATACATGTGTTGTTTGTATGGGTTATAGATGTAATGTTATTAGGGTTATACATGTGTTGTTAGTATGGGTTATATTATGTGATGTTATTAGGGGTTATACATGTGTTGTTAGTATGGGTTATAGATGTTATTAGATGTTATTAGGATGTTATTAGGGTTATACATGTGTTGTTAGTTATACATGTGTTGTTTGTTATTAGGGTTATAGATGTTATATGTTATTAGGGTTATACATGTGTTGTTAGTATGGGTTATAGATGTGATTATTAGGGTTAGGGTTATATGGGTTATAGATGTTGTTAGTATGGGTTATAGATGTGATGTTATTAGGGTTATACATGTGTTGTTTGTATGGGTTATAGATGTAATGTTATTAGGGTTATACATGTGTTGTTAGTATGGGTTATATATGGGATGTTATTAGGGTTATACATGTGTTGTTAGCATGGTGCTATCAGAGTGCTTGGTAGTTCATATACCAATCAGATGACCGGGGACTATAAACTTATTTCAGACTCTCTGGCCGGACTGTTGTATTTCTGCTTTTGATGAAAATGCCCAACAAGCTGAGTGAAAAACATAAAAAGAGAAGGGACAGCGCGGGACAGAGGAATTGAAAGAAAGACAGGAAGAGGAAGAAAGCGGTGTAAGGGTAGAGGAAAGACGAAGAGGAAGAGAGGGGGGTAGATAGAAGGGAGCGTAAGCAGCCTGTTTTTAAAAAAAGAACCTGGCAGGCATCTGTGATGAGATCCACTGGCTGCCTGCCTCCTGTCAGTACTGGTCTGCATCAACAGGTTCCTACACACACACACACACACACACACACTTACTACTTACACAGCGGATCCAATCACACACACATGCACACACAAATGTTTCGGCACACACAAATGAACAGAGAGTAAGGTAATAGGTATTTGTAGTTTTAATGTTTTAGTGATATCAATCCATCCAGTCCAGCGTGCTCGTTGTCCGTTGCCCTGACTACCTGCTTGTGCTCATTCGTTGTATTCTGTCTTCCAGCATCAGGAACAAAAGTAAAACCTATCTCGGTCTCTATAGCAAAACGTGACAAATGTTTGTAAAGAGGGCAGGGGAGATGTTGTTACAGTGCACTCAAACCTAATAGAGTAGGTGTTTTCTAACAGAAACTGGGTAAACAAAACACCAATATTAGCCTACGGGACACTAAGCCATGCTGTTTCTGCCCACTCCGCTTCCCAAGCCGCCCATAGAAACAACAGCTTGGGATCTGTCACGGACTCGTCGGGTGTGGATGAAGCCATGTGCAGAGTCGTATATCCGTTTGGGTCAGGTTTATTTAAAGACGCAAACTCAAAACAAACCGTAAACGGCGACAAAAACACGTACTGGTCGAATGAAAGGAAAATGCGCATATAGCGACTTAAAACAAGCACCTTCAAACAACAATTCTAACGTGTTACAAAAACACTCACCTCTACAAACAATGTGACATAGAACAATGCGAAGCAATGAGTGCACTGCTCGCGACCCTCTTATATCCCATTGATTAAAAGTGCAAACAGCCGTGAGACAAACGTAAACACGGAAGTGAAACAAGGAAGTGCATCACCGAAATATGTCCGTGTAGCAACGCCACCACACCAATCGTGACAGTATCCCCCACTAAAAGCCTAGCTCCCCAGATAGCCGAACGGAAACACAAAACCAAGACAAGGGAGCAACAGGGAGAGAACCCGCAGTCAAACCCAAAAGGGTCAGTCCAGGACCGCAGGTCCAGCCCTGAAAAGGCCTCGGTGGCTGAGAGGCCGCCATCTAGTGCGGCAGAGAGACCGCCATCTAGTGCGGCTGAGAGTCCGCCGTCTTGTGCGGCTCAGAGTCCGCCGTCGTGGCGACGTGGTGGCGGAGGCCATCGTGGGCCGCGCCGGCCATCGGGGGCGGTGGCGTGGCGGCGGCCATCGTGAGCGCAGTCGTGGCGGCGGCCATCGTGAGCGTGGGGCGGCCATCGTGTCGTGGCGGCGGCGCCATCGTGAGCGTAGTCGTGGCGGCGGCCATCGTGAGCGTAGTCGTGGCGGCGGCCATCGTGAGCGTAGTCGTGGCGGCGGCCATCGTGAGCGTAGTCGTGGCGGCGGCCATCGTGAGCGTAGTCGTGGCGGCGGCCATCGTGAGCGTAGTCGTGGCGGCGGCCATCGTGGCGTAGTCGTGGCCATCGTGAGCGGCGGCCATCGTGAGCGTAGCGTATCGTGAGCGTGGCGGCGGCCATCGTGAGCGTAGTCGTGGCGGCGGCCATCGTGAGCGTAGTCGTGGCGGCGGCCATCGTGAGCGTAGTCGTGGCGGCGGCCATCGTGAGCGCGTGGCGGCGGCCATCGTGGCGGCGGCCATCGTGAGCGTCGTCGTGGCGGCGGCCATCGTGAGCGTCGTCGTGGCGCGGCCTTCGTGGGCGGCGTGCGGCAGCCATTGTGGGCGGCGATGCGGCAGCCATTGTGGGCGGCGATGCGGCAGCCATTGTGGGCGGCGATGCGGCAGCCCTTGTGGACGCTGGCGTGACGGTGGCAGCCATCTTGGGCGCTGGCGGGACGACGGCAGCCATCTTGGGCGCTGGCGTGACAGCAACAGCCATCTTGAGCGCTGGCGTGACGGCGGGAGCCCTCGTGGGCGCTGGCGTGACGGCAACAGCCATCTTGAGCGCCGGCGGGACGACGGCAGCCATCGTGGACGCTGGCGTGACGGCGGCAGCCATCTTGGGCGCTGGCGGGACGACGACAGCCATCTTGGGCGCTGGCGGGACGGAAACAGCCATCTTGAGCGCTGGCGTGACGGCGACAGCCATCTTGAGCGCTGGCGTGACGGCAACAGCCATCTTGAGCGCTGGCGTGACGGCAACAGCCATCTTGAGCGCTGGCGGGACGGCGGGAGCCATCGTGGACGCTGGCGTGACGGCGGCAGCCATCTTGGGCGCTGGCGGGACGACGACAGCCATCTTGGGCGCTGGCGGGACGGAAACAGCCATCTTGAGCGCTGGCGTGACGGCGGGAGCCATCGTGGGCGCTGGCGTGACAGCAACAGCCATCTTGAGCGCCGGCGGGACGACGGCAGCCATCTTGAGCGCTGGCGTGACGGCAACAGCCATCTTGAGCGCCGGCGGGACGACGGCAGCCATCTTGAGCGCTGGCGGGACGGCGGGAGCCATCGTGGGCGCTGGCGTGACGGCGACCATCTCAGTCGCAAGCGTGGTGGCGACCATCTCAGGCGCTGGCTCCTGTAAATCCAGCCATGTCCTCCACCACGTCCTAATAATGGCCGTGGGCTGGTCATCCAACCCCTCCGGGGGTTTTTCTGTCCCTGTCGTCGGCGGCAGAAAAGGGTCTTCCCACGGCGGGGGTAGTGGCTGTAGCCCCAGGGGTTTTCCTCCCCCTGTCTGCAGCCCCGGAGCAGTGGGTGGCCGTTCCTGCAGCACCAGGACCGTGGGTGTTCTCTCCGCGGACCTTCCTGAACACCCCGTTAGCTCCCCCCCAAAAATCTCTTTGGGGCGCTTCCGGGATGCCCTCATTCTTCCTTCATAGAAGGCCCGCGGACCCATCAGAACTGGCCCTGAATGCCGCTTCGGTGGTTCCACCGTAGCATACGGCCGGAGACGTAGCCACCGCTCCTGTGGTGTCTCCGGCCGATTCCACTCCCACCGCTCCGTGGGGCGACGGCGAGTTTCATCCTTCGGGGCGCTATAGCTTGCCCCCCCGTGGAATCCACTCACCGTCTGCTGGCTCTGCTGGCTTCTTTGTTGGCTTCGCATTCTGTCACGACTCGTGGGGTGTAGTGTGGATGAAGCCATGTGCAGAGTCGTATATCCGTTTGGGTCAGGTTTATTTAAAGACGCAAACTCAAAACAAACCGTAAACGGCGACAAAAACACGTACTGGTCGAATGAAAGGAAAATGCGCATATAGCGACTTAAAACAAGCACCTTCAAACAACAATTCTAACGTGTTACAAAAACACTCACCTCTACAAACAATGTGACATAGAACAATGCGAAGCAATGAGTGCACTGCTCGCGACCCTCTTATATCCCATTGATTAAAAGTGCAAACAGCCGTGAGACAAACGTAAACACGGAAGTGAAACAAGGAAGTGCATCACCGAAATATGTCCGTGTAGCAACGCCACCACACCAATCGTGACAGGATCTAACTTGGTTTAGTCAAAAAATGTATCCTTGGATGTGAACTTTTCCCAGGTTCACTTTTTAAAACAGTCAAAGAGCTAGCCCCTATTTCAGTTTTCCCCACCTTTGGTACTGTTATCAATAGTGTGTTTCTTTGTTTCAAAACTGTTAGCACAACACTTCTGATCATACTTGTAAACCATTCAAATTGCCCTTATTTTGTTTCTAAATATCTGTACATCACAGGACCATGGATTCTACCACTAGGTCTTTGATGTAATTGAATGATTATTTTGGTTTAGTCATTAGAAAATGACACTTGCAATTCTCTCCGTATACTTATTGTAACAATCAGTTACTACAAGCTGTGTAAGATGTGTTTAAAAAAGTCTTTAATGTATTATTTACTTTTTACATTAGGAAAAACAACCTAACTGCACTGCACTGCACATCTCAATACAAAAAATGAATGTATCGCCCATATGAATTTAGACATCTCCTACACTCAATGATGCCGCAAAAATGACTTTCTTGCCACATGTTTTTTGGTCTAATCGATTGTAACAAGTACTACTAGAAAAAAAGAAAATGACAATGTGTGTGGCTCACACTAGCAACAACAAGGTTAGTTTGATTCCCATAGAGGTTATATACAAATGTATGGCTTTAGTGTGGTGATTTTGTACTTTTCAATCTTTGACTTGTAGGAAAAACAATGTAGGCACATTGTCTAGGTGTTTGATGTCAGAATCAAAGTGACAGATTTCAGGAATAGGGGCGTGTGTCACATTTCACTGGGTTGCTAGAGAGCCATTAGTGAGAAAAACATGTTCTGGGACATTTTGTCTTTTTGGCAGAAATGCCTTTTTGAAGATGTGAACTTTCATGTGACAACGAACTAGTATGCTGAGATTAAATACGAATACAGTTTAAAATCCAAACCAGTGTAAAATAAGGACTTTTTATCAGACACGATTGGCTGAGAGAATGAAGGGGCTGTGCATGCTGGCATACTAGGTTCTGATTGGACTATCAAGACATAGGCTACTGTCATAACAGTCAGTGAATCATTGCAACCCCGGGAGCTTTCTGGAGAATAATGATGCCTTGACAGTCTCTGGCTCGGAAGATGAACCAGACCAAATGGTTAGGAAATCCCAACCTTGGAAACTGTTCAAATTTTTTTCAGAGAACGAGACCTTTTCTGTAAGTGACTGTGAAGGAACTGAGATGTACAGTGTTGTTGTCGCACGGTGTCATAAAATCAATGAAATGTTGTAAAAGCATCGTATGAGAAGGAAATAAACACTATTATGTATAATGTATAATCTTGTATAAAACAACTGTCCACGCATTACATACACAAACACAGGGCACTTATGGCAGCCATGATCGAGTCAATTAAAGGTGCACAGATACTTGGAGTATTGAAATGTGTAAACTTTAGTGAAAAAACACTGCGTGGTAAACCAGGTAAGCAAACCAAACTACCAAGGACTTTGTATGTACTGTTGTCAGAGGATATTCTGTCTGCTGCGAAACTTTCCTACATGTATACTGGTAAGTCTAACGTTTGCTAACGAGCTACAAATGATTAATTTGTCTCTTTTTAAACTTGTCAGAAAGTCATTTGCATTGCCAGTGAGCTAGCTGGTGGTTACTGAGGTTACTGTTAATGTTAGCTAGCTAGAGGATGGTTACTGACGTTACTAGTAATATTAACTAGCTAGAGGATAGTTACTGAGGTTACTGTTAATATTAGCTAGCTAGAGGATGGTTACTGATGTTACTTTTGATGTTAGCTAGCTAGAAGATGGTTCTGAGGTTACTGTTAATATTAGCAAACTGGAGGATGGTTACTGAGGTTACTGTTAATATTAGCTAGCTAGAGGATGGTTAATGTTTGCAAGCTAGATGATAGTTACTGAGGTTACTGTTAATATTAACTTGCTAGAGGATGGTTACTGAGGTTACTGTTAATATTAGCTACCTAGAGGATGGTTACTGAGGTTACTGTTAATATTAACTAGCTAGAGGATGGTTACTGATGTTACTGTTAATGTTAGCTAGAGGATGGTTACTGAGGTTACTGTTAATATTAGCTTGCTAGAGGATGGTTACTGAGGTTACTGTTAATATTAGCTACCTAGAGGATGGTTACTGAGGTTACTGTTAATATTAACTAGCTAGAGGATGGTTACTGATGTTACTGTTAATGTTAGCTAGAGGATGGTTACTGAGGTTACTGTTAATATTAGCTAGCTAGAGGATTGTTACTGTTAATGTTCGCTAGCTAGAGGATGGTTACTGACGTTACTGTTGATATTAACTAGCTAGAGGATGGTTACTGAGGTTACTGTTAATATTAGCTAGCTAGAGGATGGTTACTGTAAATGTTAGCAAGCTAGAGGATGGTTACTGAGGTTACTGTTAATATTAGCTAGCTAGAGGATGGTTACTGAGGTAAATGTTAATATTAGCAAGCTAGAGGATGGTTACTGAAGTAACTGTTAATATTAGCTAGCTAGAGGATGGTTACTGACGTTACTGTTAATATCAGCTAGCTAGAGGATGGTTACTGAGGTTACTGTTAATGTTAGTAAGCTAGGAAACGATGTTACACTTAACAGCTAGATAAAATGTTCTGGTCTCTACTTTGTTTTGTTGGGTAGCTAGCTTTACCGGATACTTAAATATATATATATTTCGTAAATAACACTAACATTTCATCCGTGGTGGCTTTTTAGCTAAACTATCAATGCTATAGTTAGGTGTGTTTATGGGGAGGGGTGATTATGCACAGCTTTGTTATGTTTACAATTGCTTCACAAAAGTGAAGAAATCGTTAAGTTCGAGAAATGTCTACTTGATAGACCCGTCATTCATCCAGGTGTGTGAGATTATGACCAACTAATATGGGTAGACTAAAATAGTGAGCCATTCACGCATTGTGTTAACAGCTAAGAATAATCTTTATCCGTAACTGTCTTTTCTCTTGAATTTCTTTCAGCATCAGCAGAAAACATCTGTCTTTTCTCTGCCTGTCCTACAAGACGAATGGTACATGGGCCTGGACCAAAAAGAAAAGCCACAAGTAAAAGTTGCAGATGAAGCAGAATGACTTGCATCGAGTTGTGGACTTCATGAACAACTGCAGAGGACAATGCAATAGGGTTGCCAGGACACCACACAGGACACAGAGACTTTGGTGGAAAGCTGCTGCCATCACATGTGACACTAGTCTGGTGTCTATACAAGGAGTCATGACAACACTTGGTATGTAAACGTAAACAAAACTATATCTTGTTAGAAAAACCTCTATTATGAATTGCACTTATTTTATTGATTTTGTAATCCTTGTGTGTTGATTTTCCAGAAAAACATGCAGTCCGGCTGGGTCGCCTCTGTAGACTTCAGGGAAAGTAGCATCCCGACGTGTCAAGCACCCACCTGTGCTGGCAGTGCCAAAAGAACAACTTGCAGGTCTTCCAATGTGCCAATCTTTGAGATGCTCTTATATCGGCCAAGATAAAGAAGCCAGACCAGCATCTCTGGCTTTTTCAGACTGAGCAGTCTTTGTACCAGGAAATTGTTGCTGACTGCGTGACCTGATGTATCGAGTGCGTGTGAATAAACATTTTATTTGGTTTGATATAGTGTGTGTTTATTAGACCTACCAGAACAGTTTTAGCACAATGCTTAACTCTTCATTTGAGGCCTGAGAGAGTGTGAGCTTTGCTGAATGGGTGTGAACCAAGACCAGTTCTCTGGCAAGTGGGAAAAGCCTTTAAGCCTTGTTTCTCTAATGTAGGTAGAGCAGAGTAGCAAATTTTCTCGAAAAAGTCAAACCCAACTATTGCGGTTAGACCCCATTTTAGTATTCCGTCGTGTGTTTAGAGTTTTGAAAACGTTTTTCTGATGATTGTAGATTTTTGTATTAACAGTGGTGCGATATTGCCAAATACTTGTGCGAACATTAACAAAGTGTCTATAGAAAAATCTAGAATTCAATCACTAGTCCATACAATTTATTTCATAAAGCATTTTTTTACTTCAAGTGTCTGTAGAGATCCTGAAACCCCAAACAACGTTTAACAAAATCTTCCTGTTTTGTTCAAAATGGTACTTCCGTAAATAATTCAGACTGACCAATTGTGCGTGTGTGAAACAAATCTCACATACCCAGAATTATTTAAAACATGATACAAGCTGCCCAAGGGTTCCCCTGTCTGTCTTTATGTGTAGTTATGATTTCACCCAGCGCCTTATTTGTTGAAATGTCTCCTTGGATTATGGGTATGTTATCCTTTCTTATAGAAAATCAATTTAGGGTGTATCGGAGTGGGATTTTTAGTGCATTATGGGCAAGTGAGGCAAACCATAATGCTCCTTTGAAAGCTCCATGAAGAGTTCCATCTCTCATCGATCTTTCTCTCCTCTACTCTCACTCTTGTCTTAAAGGAGACATGTTATACATGTTCACAAATTCCTTTTTTACATTGGAAAAGGTGAGGCCAGGATGGTAGAGAAAGATACATTGATTAATTGATGAGCTTCTCTGTAATGGAGCAGCTGTTATGTCATTGTGAGGCATTGGGAAGTTTACAGGAATAGAGGAAATGCCTCTTATTTCCATGACGACTGTGGCTTTCTCCATAATTTTGTTCTTGCCTTGTCCGTCTACCTGCCTTCCTGTCTGTGTGATTGTTTGTGCTACAGACAGACTGGCTCTGTCTTGGCTTTATGCAGACTGATCTTCAGGGTCACTTCTGGCAGACCGCTTCAAAGGCCCAAGGGTGATTGACACCAGCACATGAGAGACAGCCGACTACTACCCATTAACCGTAGCACAGTAGAGTACATAGTAACCGTAGTACAGTAGAGTACATAGTAACCGTAGTACAGTAGAGTACGTAGTAACCGTAGTACAGTAGAGTACGTAGTAACCGTAGTACAGTAGAGTACATAGTAACCGTAGTACAGTAAAGTACATAGTAACCGTAGTGCAGTAGAGTACATAGTAACATTAGCACAGAAGAGTACATAGTAACCGTAGTACAGTAGAGTACATAGTAACAGGAGTACAGTAGAGTACATAGTAACCGTAGTACAGTTGAGTACATAGTAACAGGAGTACAGTTGAGTACATAGTAACCGTAGTACAGTAGAGTACATAGTAACAGGAGTACAGTAGAGTACATAGTAACCGTAGTACAGTAGAGTACATAGTAACAGGAGTACAGTAGAGTACATAGTAACCGTAGTACAGTAGAGTACATAGTAACCGTAGTACAGTAGAGTACATAGTAACATTAGCACAGAAGAGTACATAGTAACCGTAGCACAGTAGAGTACATAGTAACCGTAGTACAGTAGAGTACATAGTAACCGTAGTGCAGTAGAGTACATAGTAACCGTAGTACAGTAGAGTACATAGTAACCGTAGTACAGTAGAGTACATAGTAACCGTAGTACAGTATAGTTCTCAGTAACAGCAGTACAGTAGAGTACATAATAACAGTAGTACAGTATAGTTCTCAGTAACAGTAGTACAGTACATAGTAACAGTAGTACAGTAGAGTACATAGTAACAGTAGTACAGTATCACAGTATAGTCGAGTATATAGTAACAGTAATACAGTACACTACATAGTAATACATCATAGTACAGTAGAGTACATAGTAACAGTAGTACAGTAGAGTACATAGTAACAGTAGTACAGTACAGTAAATAGTAACAGTAGTACAGTACATAGTAACAGTAGTACAGTAGAGTACATAGTAGTACTATTTACATAGTACTCTACTGTACTACTGTTACTATGTACTCTGCTGTACTACTGTTACTATGTACTCTACTGTACTACTGTTACTGAGAACTAAACTGTACTACTGTTATTATGTACTCTACTGTACTATAGTAACAGTAATACAGTACACTACATAGTAACACATCGTAGTAACAGTAGTACAGTAAAGGACATTAGAGTACTTAGTAACGACTTGCACTATTTTGAAAGACAAATGAAGGCCTTAGTTACTTTGCCATTGTGGAAGATTATAAATTACGAAATATAAACAAGTAATATTAGTATTGTAATTAACCCATTTTTGCATAGGTGTTGAAATAATTTGTGACGATGAATCAAATCGAGAGGTCAGTACAGTGTAGAGTGTACAATGCAAAGTAAAAGTAGTACAGTCAGTGTAATAATATACAGTAGTAGAAGTACATTATACCCACCCAGCTGTGTGGTTCCATTTCATTTTATGGCTTCTGGCTAAATGTGTGTGTGTGTGTGTGTGTGTGTGTGTGTGTGTGTCGGCTCGAGAGCCTAGGCCTACATTTCACTGCTATTCGAAGACAACTTTACTGCTTAGGGCTGATACAACTACAGAAACATTGTAACAGTCAATATTGTGTTATTTCCTACTGTTAGCTCTGGGGCTAATGGATTGATTGCTGCTTTTTCAGGGCCTGTGGTTTTCCATCTCTTCTGGGTGTTAAGCCTGTCTTCTCTCTCAGGCAAACAGATCATTAGCCAATGAGTGCAGTCTCCCTCCGTACCCCGGGTGTGCCTAGACAGAAAGCATGTCATTCTTCTACCCACGTAAGGCAAATCACAAACAACCACCGTTGTGAAGACATCAGACATACAGTTGGCCCATATTTAGCATGTTAAACTGTCTTATTTGCTTGGTGCTCTACTAAGAAGCAAGGAGAGACACTTTGTTTTAGCTCACTAAGTCGACCAGGCGCCGCTCTGTTTACATTCGCCCCGATAGGTTGGTACTGAACAACTGGAATCGGTTCAGAACATGTGGCCAACATTTTGTCCTGTTTACAGTGACAAAGTCGATGCCCAAAGATGCCCAATCCCAACATGGAAATATCCACGGGGCAACATAAGCATCAAAACTAGGACACAATTTGGGACCAGACATTTTCCTTGATTTGCCAGACTGGGTGTTGCTGAATGGAGGCAGATCTACCATACTGGGTTATGAGTGTGTTTGCCTGTCTGCTTGTCTGACCGTCGGCTTGTCTGACCGTCTGCTTGTCTGACCGTCTGGTTGTCTATCTGCTGATTGTCCATTCTGTTGTTTTCTGTCTACTTGTCTGACCGTCTGCTTGTCTGTCTGCTGATTGTCCATTCTGTTGTTTTCTGTCTACTTGTCTGACTGTCTGCTTGTCTGACCGTCTGCTTGTCTATCTGCTGATTGTCCATTCTGTTGTTTTCTGTCTACTTGTCTGACCGTCTGCTTGTCTGTCTGCTGATTGTCCATTCTGTTGTTTTCTGTCTACTTGTCTGACTGTCTGCTTGTCTGACCGTCTGCTTGTCTATCTGCTGATTGTCCATTCTGTTGTTTTCTGTCTACTTGTCTGACCGTCTGCTTGTCTGTCTGCCGATTGTCCATTCTGTTGTTTCTGTCTTTTTGTCTACTTGTCTGTCTGGCGTTGTGTGTTAATAGTTCCTGGGACTGCGCTGTTTACCCATTACTATGAATGTGTAAAATCCCAGGCAAGCTTAATCCGGGAAGCCACACACACACACACACACACACACACACACACACACACACACACACACACACACACACACACACTGATACTTCAGAGTGTTTTTTAATAGGAGAGAGTAGCACACTCCACCTGTGTTTATGTAAACGTGTATAAGCCAGCTCTACCAGACCCACAGTAGCACATGTTTATTCTCGTGCATCTCTCCATGTCTCTCCTTTTTTACACACACACACCTATCTTTTTATGTTCTCCATATTTATTTTGTGACTGTGCATATCTTCACACATTGTACATTTCAAACTGTCTGTTTCTGTTTTAGTGGGAGTTAAACACACACACACACACTGACTCTCGGCTATCAATGTAGGATGTCTTCTTTCAGTCAGCAATCAATACCCTGTTTAGGTGAAACGTTGATGTATTGGCGAAATAAATCCAGTGAAATGTGTGGACGTGGAATGGACGCAAGAATGTCCATGATATCAAGGCTATATCATTTTTGCTTGCTTTAACTTCAACTAGTTAAACAAGAGAGTACAAACTAGGGGATATTTTTGTAAGAATAAGGTGCACATATAATTCATTTGTAATTGATTTAAATGTGTGTGTGACTGCTGATTGGCACATGAAAGTGCTCTTTGTGATTTGAGACACTGCTTGGGACCAGAGTGTCTTGTTTTAACTCTGAACAGAACACAGGCCCTATAGTAGCTCTTCTTTCATCTGCTGCATCGGTCATGTGACTCCCGCGTCTGGTCTGGTCTGGCCAGTTTCCCTCTTCAACTTCTGTCAGTCAGAACCAGCAGTAATTCTGTTAGGATCTTGATCGATGAAGGCTACAAGATCCAATAAATAATTGTATTTTTTTGTCACTCTCCAGAGTTTCTTCGAATGATGATGTGTGTCGGTAGCCACGAAGGGTTTGAAGCAGACATGCAATGGGAAATCTTGTAAACCGCATGTAGCACTCAGTTAATGTTTTCCTGGGTGTGTCAGAAGTGAGCAATTACTCCTGAATTGCTTATTTGGCAGACAGACTGACGGGGAATGTTTTTCGACACAGCCTACGTTACGGCGGGACGGTTGGTGGAGAACACAGAGGTTGTGAGCCGATCACTCTGAGGTCAGGAGGACAGCCACAGTAGCCGGGTCAGGACAGAACACAGAGGTTGTGAGCCGATCACTCTGAGGTCAGGAGGACAGCCACAGTAGCCGGGTCAGGAGAGCGGCGAGGTGTTTTCCAGCTCACATGAAGAGCAGTTGTTCATGCAGTCTACCTGGCAGGAGCGCCCCAGCAGGCATCGCCTGTAAATAGCCCCACTATAGCCGGGGTCTTGATTAGCACGACGTCGTCTGCTGCCGAAGGCTCGCGCTCGGGTCGATGCTACGGAAAAAAGCACGTCCCATTATGCGACTGTGTCAACTCACTTCTATGTAAACAAGCTCTACCCCACGCCCCGCTTTCTCTCTCTCTTCGTCGGTCTCTTTTTCACTCCCTCACACTTGTTCTCTGTCTTCATTCTCCTCTCCCCCTCTTGTGGGCCTGTTTGTGCAGTGTAAGTGAGACAGTAAATGACTCCGCAGCGGCACTTTTCAGACCTGTAAAGTCCAGATGGCTGGTTGGATAAATGAACGCGTATGGTGTCTGACTGTGGCCCTCATTAGATCTGATTCCCCAGAGTCAGAATACATACTGATCCGTCTGTCTTCATTAGATCTGATTCCCCAGAGTCAGAATACATGCTGGTCCTTCCATCTAATATCAATGTCACATATTGTTAGAAATCAGTAAGTATCGCGTTATAAGGTTAACGCTGTGTGTCTATGGTTACCAGGTTAGGTTTTAAATGGATCAATCGTGTCTCTGACTGAGATCAAGCACTACACACCTTAAATGTCCTTCACAGAGGGCTGTCTTGCGTTTGCTGTGACCTGGTTCCTGGGTCGCCTGTGATCGACATCTCCCATGGAGTATTGTACAGCACCATGCACTTCACTGGCGGCACTGGGACTTAGGTGACCTGCTGTGATTGACATGTTGTAGGTGACCTTTACGGGAACCTTGACCTAACTGATCCCAGCACTGATCCCAGCACTGATCCCAGCACTGATCCCAGCACTGATCCCAGCACTGATCCCAGCACTGATCCCAGCACTGATCCCAGCACACACACATCTATACGCATTCTTTCACTTCACAACAAAGACATTGCTATTTTTGAACTAATATTCTGTCAGCTTGCATTTCACGCTCCTTTGTAGTATTGTGTGTGTGTGTGTAATGTATGCGTAATACACATATTAACGTGTGTGTGTGTGTGTAATGTATGCATGATATTCATATCAGTGTGTGTGTGTAATGTATGCATGATATTCATATCGGTGTGTGTGTGTGTGTATAATGTATGCATGATATTCATATCGGTGTGTGTGTATAATGTATGCATGATATTCATATCGGTGTGTGTGTGTGTGTATAATGTATGCATGATATTCATATCGGTGTGTGTGTGTGTGTGTGTGTGTATAATGTATGCATGATATTCATATCGGTGTGTGTGTGTATAATGTATGCATGATATTCATATCGGTGTGTGTTGTGTGTGTGTGTGTAATGTATGCATGATATTCATATCGGGGTGTGTGTATAATGTATGCATGATATTCATATCGGTGTGTGTGTGTGTGTATAATGTATGCATGATATTCATATCGGTGTGTGTGTGTGTGTGTGTGTGTATAATGTATGCATGATATTCATATCGGTGTGTGTGTGTGTGTGTAATGTATGCATGATATTCATATCGGTGTGTGTGTGTGTGTATAATGTATGCATGATATTCATATTGGTGTGTGTGTGTGTATAATGTATGCATGATATTCATATCGGTGTGTGTGTGTGTGTATAATGTATGCATGATATTCATATTGGTGTGTGTGTGTGTGTGTGTGTGTGTATAATGTATGCATGATATTCATATCGGTGTGTGTGTATAATGTATGCATGATATTCATATCGGTGTGTGTGTGTAATGTATGCATGATATTCATATCGGTGTGTGTGTGGATTTGTGTTGCGGGGGGTCGTGACACTCCAGCGGGCCAGTCCAGGTCCTCGCTCTACGTGTCTGTCAGCAGCCGGTGGTTGGTGAATAATCCGGCTTTAATTGATCCTGTGGCTGAGATCCTGTGAGGAGATCTGTGGGCCCGGGGACATGAAGTGGACCCTATCGCCCACACCGTCTCTCATCCTGCTCTGAGCCACAGCAGCTCCCTGACAGGACGTGGGCTGAGGCCAGGGAAAGGGCCTCCACTCAGACGCTCAGTAGCACCGCTTCATTAGGGCTCGTTTTGTGTGTGTGTGTGTTTGGGTGAAACGTGTGCGCCTGTTTGTTCGCGTTCACTTTGGTGTCTTTGTGTAATCGAGAGTGTGCACGTGTCGCGGCGTGCACTTACATGCGTCGGCACGTGCACCTGCGTGGAGCTTGATCTTGGTAGTGGGGGACGGCCGGGGAGGTCTGTCACCAGGGCTGATACAGTTAGCACATGTTGCTACCACACGCTACTCCCCCCCCCCCTCCACCTTGTGTTAGGCAGTCTTCACCAACAGTCGCATCACTAACAGGGCTTTGATGACATCACCTGTAAGTGACGTGTTCACTCTCCCATTGACAAATAGCCATCTCCCCTCATGGGTGGGGGGGGTGTTGGTAGGGCTACGGCTGTTGCTAGGCAGCCAGTGCCAGTTGCTAGGCGATGGTGACAGCATAAGGGCTGGAGGGGTAAGACTGAGGACAGCGAGTGCATGATGAAGAGGAAGGAAGAAGGCCCAGTGTATTCTGGGAACAGTCCCTCTGGAAGGGTCTGTTATTATGTGCTGTTGCACGTCTCTGGTAGGATATTTTTAAAAAGTTAAGCGAAGGTGTACACCACCCGGTTTGTCATCTGATCATAAGAAGACCTGCCCCACCTACCACCTGCCCCGCCTACCACCCCATCCACCTGCCCCGCCTACCACCCCATCCACCTGCCCCGCCTACCACCCCATCCACCTGCCCCACCTACCACCCGATCCACCTGCCCCGCCTACCACCCCATCCACCTGCCCCCCCTACCACCTGCCCCGCCTACCACCCCATCCACCTGCCCCACCTACCACCTGCCCCGCCTACCACCCCATTCACCTGCCCCACCAACCACCCCATCTACCTGCCCCGCCTACCACCCCATCCACCTGCCCCACCTACCACCTGCCCCGCCTACCACCCCATTCACCTGCCCCGCCTACCACCCCATCCACCTGCCCCACCTACCACCTGCCCCGCCTACCACCCCATCCACCTGCCCCACCTACCACCCGATCCACCCGATCCACCTGCCCCGCCTACCACCCCATCCACCTGCCCCGCCTACCACCCCATCCACCTGCCCCACCTACCACCTGCCCCGCCTACCACCCCATCCACCTGCCCCACCTACCACCCGATCCACCCGATCCACCTGCCCCGCCTACCACCCCACCCACCTGCCCCACCTACCACCTGCCCCGCCTACCACCCCATTCACCTGCCCCACCAACCACCCCATCCACCTGCTCCGCCTACCACCCCATCCACCTGCCCCACCTAACACCTGCCCCGCCTACCACCCCATCCACCTGCCCCACCTACCACCCCATCCACCAGGATGTTTACACGCAGATACTCACACATTCACAGGTACTCACACACAGGATGTCACAAACAGGTACTCATACACAGCTACTCACACACAGGTACTCACAGGTACTCACACACAAGTACTCACACACAAGTACTCACACACAGGTACTCACATACAGGTTGTTACACACATGTACTCAGATACAGGTACTCACACACAAGTACTCACACACAAGTAGTCACACATACACAGGTACTCATACACAGGTACTCACACACAGGTTGTTACACACATGTACTCACATACAGGTACTCACACACAAGTTGTCACACATTCACAGGTACTCACACGCAGGAACTCACACACAGGTGCACACATTCACAGAAGGTTGTGAGAATAAAAGCAGGTGTGTGTCTGGCATTTGGGGTCTTCTTTCTGGAGTGAAATTATTTTGTTTGTGGTGAAGAAGTCATTAGGGACCTATGGTGGCAGACAACTGGTGAGAAACACACTACGTGTGTGTGTGTGTGTGTGTGTGTGTGTGTGTGTGTGTGTGTGTGTGTGTGTGTGTGTGTGTGTGTGTGTGTGTGTGTGTGTGTGTGTGTGTGTGTGTGTGTGTGTGTGTGTGTGTGTGTGTGTGTGTGTGTGTGTGCCTGCGTCTGTATGTGCTCAACATGCCAGCTGCTCTCTTGACATCTCAACCCCTCCTCCTCTCTGCTTCAGGTTGTTTGAATAGATTCTGCCTATGTTTTTTTCTGTTTCATGAGGAGAAGATAGTGTGACCCCCTTCAGGGTTCATTCTTTACTTAAAGTAGACCAGTTATCAGTGCTGTATAACCGGCCAACAGGGAGACAGCTTTTAGTCACGTGACCAGACATTCCCATAATGACACACAGGAGGTGGACGGACATAATGAAATAAATACAATAATCAGCATTACTGTGAGTACTACTACTACTACTACTACTACTACTACTACTGTGGGTAGTAGTAGTAGTGGTCGGTGGTAGGTGGGGTAGTTATAGTGGTAGTGGTTGTAGTAGTAGTAGTAGTAGTATTTATGTAGTAGTGTATTTATAGTGGTAGTGGAGGTAGTGTAAGTAGTGATAGCGGAAGTGGTAGTGGTGGTGGGGTAGTTATAGTGGTAGTAGTAGTAGTAGTTATAGTGGTAGTAGTAGTAGTTATAGTGGTAGTAGTAGTAGTTATAGTGGTAGTAGTAGTAGTAGTTATAGTGGTAGTAGTAGTAGTTATAGTGGTAGTAGTAGTAGTTATAGTGGTAGTAGTAGTAGTAGTTATAGTGGTAGTAGTAGTAGTAGTAGTAGTTATAGTGGTAGTAATAGTAGTTATAGTAGTAGTAGTGGTAGTAGTAGTTAGCAGTAGTAGTAGTAGTAGTAGTAGTAGTAGTAGTAGTAGTAGTAGTAGTAGTAGTAGTAGTTATAGTGGTAGTAGTAGTTATAGTGGTAGTAATAGTAGTTATAGTAGTAGTAGTAGTAGTAGTAGTAGTAGTAGTAGTAGTAGTTTATAGTGGTAGTAGTTATAGTGGTAGTAGTAGTAGTTATAGTAGTAGTAGTAGTAGTAGTAGTAGTAGTAGTAGTAGTGGTAGTAGTGGTAGTAGTAGTAGTAGTAGTAGTAGTAGTAGTAGTAGTAGTAGTAGTAGTAGTAGTAGTAGTAGTAGTAGTCATAGTTATATTGGTAGTAGTAGTGGTAGTGGAGGTAGTGTAAGTAGTGATAGCGGAAGTGGTAGTGGTGGTGGGGTAGTTATAGTGGTAGTAGTAGTTGTAGTAGAGGTGGTAGTAGTAGTAGTTATAGTGGTAATATTAGTAGTCATAGTTATATTGGTAGTAGTGGTAGTAGTTGTAGTAGAGGTAGTAGTAGTAGTAGTTATAGTAGTAGTAGTAGTAGTAGTAGTTCTTGTTGTTGTAGTTATAGTGGTAATAGTAGTAGTCATAGTTATATTGGTAGTAGTAGTAGTAGTAGTTATAGTGGTAGTAGTAGTAGTTATAGTGGTAGTAGTAGTAGTTATAGTGGTAGTAGTAGTAGTAGTGGTAGTAGTTATAGTAGTAGTAGTAGTAGTAGTAGTAGTAGTAGTAGTAGTAGTTATAGTGGTAGTAGTAGTAGTAGTAGTAGTAGTAATAGTTATAGTGGTAGTAGTAGTAGCAGCAGTAGTAGTAGTAGCAGCAGTAGGAGCAGTAGTAGTAGTGGCAGTGGTAGTGGTAGTGCAGTAGTAGCAGTAGTTATAGTAGTAGTAGTAGTAGTAGTAGCAGCAGTAGCAGTAGCAGCAGCAGTAGTAGCAGCAGCAGCAGCAGCAGTAGTTATAGTGGCAGTAGTAGTAGTTATAGTGGTAGTAGCAGCAGGCATAGCAGTAGTAGCAGCAGCAGCAGCAGCAGCAGCAGCAGCAGTAGCAGTAGCAGCAGCAGTAGCAGTAGTAGTAGTAGTAGTAGTAGTAGTAGTTATAGTGGTAGTAGTAGTAGTTATAGTGGTAGTAGTAGTAGTTATAGTTATAGTAGTAGTAGTAGTAGTAGTAGTAGTAGTAGTAGTAGTAGTAGTAGTAGTAGTAGTAGTAGTAGTAGTAGTAGTAGTTGTAGTGGTTATAGTGGTAGTGGTTATAGTGGTAGAGGTAGTGTAAGTTGCGTTAGTGGTAGTAGTAGTAGTAGTAGTAGTAGTAGTAGTTATATTGGTAGTAGTAGTAGTAGTAGTGGTAGTGGTTATAGTGGTAGAGGTAGAGGTAGTGTAAGTTGCGTTAGTGGTAGTAGTAGTAGTAGTAGTAGTAGTAGTAGTAGTAGTAGTAGTAGTAGTAGTAGTAGTAGTAGTAGTAGTATATTTGGTAGTAGTAGTAGTAGTAGTAGTATTAGTGGTTATAGTGGTAGGTAGAGGTAGAGGTAGTGTAAGTTGCGTTAGTGGTAGTAGTAGCGGTAGAGGTAGAGGTAGTAGTAGTAATAGTTATAGTTATAGTGGTAGTACTGGTAGTAGCATTCTGTAGTATTATTAGACAGACAAGGAGACAAGCCTGACCTTTCAGCACCACTTGGTATCAGGTCATTTCTGGTAACAACACCTTGGCTCACGGTGGGAAAAAGGATTCCAGACGGATGGTTTTTCCAACATTGGCCATGACTTCACTGTGGCACAGCTGTTGCTCTCGGTTACAGGTAAAATTACACAGCCTTAGTTGGCCTCGTATAGCTAGTCTATCACAGAGACAGGTGTGGCATATTGTGTTGGAGACAGGAGCTGTACTAGGGTCTAATGTGTTGTCATGGAGACAGGTATGGTATATTGTGTTGAGACAGGAGCTGTACTAGGGTTTAATGTGTTGTCATGGAGACTGGTATGGTATATTGTGTTGGAGACTGGAGCTGTACTAGGGTCTAATGTGTTGTCATGGAGACAGGTGTGGAATATTGTGTTGGAGACAGGAGCTGTACTAGGGTTTAATGTGTTGTCATGGAGACAGGTGTGGCATATTGTGTTGGAGACAGGAGCTGTACTAGGGTCTAATGTGTTGTCATGGAGACAGGTATGGTATATTGTGTTGGAGACAGGAGCTGTACTAGGGTTTAATGTGTTGTCATGGAGATTGCGGCTTCTCTATGGTAGTCACAGTTCAGTGCTGAAAGTCTCAGACTTCACAATTTGTGTTTCCTGTTATTCCCTTCTGATTTCTTCCAGAATATTTGTGGAAAGTCACCAGATTTGTCACCTAGCTAGCGTGAACCTTCAGGTTATCAGGTACTGTTTCATGCAGACTGTCCTCTACCACTGACCTATCAGGTTTGTTTCAGGCAGACTGTCCTCTACCACTGACCTATCAGGTTTGTTTCAGGCAGACTGTCCTCTACCACTGACCTATCAGGTACTGTTTCATGCAGACTGTCCTATACCACTGACCTATCAGGTTTGTTTCAGGCAGACTGTCCTCTACCACTGACCTATCAGGTTTGTTTCAGGCAGACTGTCCTCTACCACTGACCTATCAGGTTTGATTCATGCAGACTGTCCTCTACCACTGACCTATCAGGTTTGACTCATGCAGACTGTCCTCTACCACTGACCTATCAGGTTTGATTCAGGCAGACTGACCAATCAGGTTTGTTTCAGGCACACTGTCATCTACCACTAATCTATCAGGTTTGTTTTTCCAACACCATGACATTCTCTCTTAGTCTTTCTCCCCCCTGGGCTGAAAAAATAATTAACAATGTAGCTGAGTGTAATACAAAATTAAGTGTTCCTCAAGAGGGAATATGCTTCCATAATCACACCAGTAGAGAAAGATTTTCACCTTGTATTTCCTGTGGAGTTTGCAGTTGTATCGGCGTGTTCTAGGGTTTGTGGAAGCGTTTAGTCATGCAAGTACTGTTTTGCTGCATGATAGAGTAACAAAAGGTAAGCTATAGAGATGAATCGAGAAACAGAAAAACTAGAGAGATGAATAGAGAAACAGAGACTAGAGGTATCTCCATTGTCTGGTGGTGAAAGAGTCAACTAGAAGGAGAGATATAAAGAGTATAGGTAAATGTTGAAATAATGCCAAATCAGGTCACTTGAATTGTTGTACGGTCATATTGATAGTAATGCTGTGATAGGGACAGAGTAACGCTATGAGTGAACTTGGGAATGGGAGTAAAACTGTTTACCAATATGGTTGAACTGTAAAAGGTTTGGAGAACTAATGTGGAAGGTTTGGAGAACTAATGTGGAAGGTTAGGAGATCTAATGTGGAAGGTTTGGAGATCTAATGTGGAAGGTTTGGAGAACTAATGTGGAAGGTTAGGAGATCTAATGTGGAAGGTTTGGAGATCTAATGTGGAAGGTTAGGAGATCTAATGTGGAAGGTTTGGAGATCTAATGTGGAAGGTTAGGAGATCTAATGTGGAAGGTTTGGAGATCTAATGTGGAAGGTTAGGAGATCTAATGTGGAAGGTTAGGAGAAGGTTAGTAAATGGGTTACCATCAGGCTACTAGGAAACATAGCCCCAGTAATTCAATAGGATCTCTAGGACAAACAGAGCTAGAGGTGAAGGTGCCTGACAGATTTGGTCTACGGTACAGACTCTTTTATTATCTTTGGAAACTTGGAGGAATGATTTGTCTTGCTTTATCTGTTAAACACTCTATCACAATCGTTCGTGTGTGGAATTGTTTAGCTTTGTACCTGTAGCCTGGTTGTCCTGAAAAGAAACACAAATCCAGAGAGGTCAATGTGATATATGTGAAATAAAAGCACTGGTGTTCTGGGATATATCATATGATGGTCAATCAGTCCTTTGCAGCTACGTCGCAAATTGTCGGCTAGTTTATCTGGAGAATACAAATATTTGTCTATAAAGCGTACTATGTGTGTGTGCGTGTTTTTTCCAAGCCTGTTTATTCTCTGTATTTTCTACACAGCGTTCCAAGTTGTTGAGGGGATCGCATGTTTCGCTTCTGTTGCAGCAGCGCCATCTAGTGGCAGACACGCCTAAACGTCAATCCTCCATGCGCTGAACTATACTTTTCCCAGAATGCCCCGGTTTTCCCTCATCAGTGTACTGTTCTGTTGTTCAATGTTTACATGGTGTTAATAATTCATTGGGTCTCCTGTTATTTTCTCAGCCCCCGGCTCCAGTGAGAATGCCGAGGAGCGTGTGTTTCGGGAGCGCATGCGACCGAGGAAGAGGCAGGGGGCCGTGCGACGGAGGGTCCACCAGGTCAACGGACACAAGTTCATGGCCACCTACCTGAGGCAACCCACCTACTGCTCGCACTGTAGAGACTTTATATGGTGAGACACCAGATAAAACACGTAGCCTCCTTATGGGGACTGGTAAAAGGTCAAGGACGAGGAGGCTTTTCCTAGTTTTGCTTGCGGGGGTTTTTGGTCCCCAGACCGTTAGTAAAATCTGTCCACACACACACACGCACACATCAGGCACACACACCTACGACAGCATGCTGAGGCTGTATATGCGTGGTCATGACTGTCAGTGTTGCCATGGAGACAGTGGGAAAAGCCCCTTGGGCTTGCCATTGTAGTGTGACTGTGGAAGCTCTATCCCGTAGAGCGATCAGCCCAAGATCTACAGATCAGCCGCTTCTGTTTGAACCAAGATTCAACCCAGAGAGACCAGCCAAACCTGTTTAGGCCACACTTTATCCAGGAGAGACCAGACAATTCTGTTTAGGCCACACTTTATCCAGAAGAAACCAGACAACTCTGTTGAGACCAAGCTTTATCCAGGAGATAACAACCCAACTCTGTTTAGACCAAGCTTTATCCAGGAGATAACAACCCAACTCTGTTTAGACCAAGCTTTATCCAGGAGATAACAACCCAACTCTGTTTAGACCAAGCTTTATCCAGGAGATAACAACCCAACTCTGTTTAGACCAAGCTTTATCCAGGAGATAACAACCCAACTCTGCTAAGAAGTTAGCCAAGCATCCATCACCTTCAGAAATCTTTTACCTCTCCATCCACCTTCTTATGGGCTCCTACGTTCTAACAAAAACAGGTCTGAAACTTTGGAACCATTTCCCAACGATATTAAAGAGTCCCAGTTTCTTTTGAAAGTGATAGGAATGTGAGAAACCCTCTGTGTGAAGTGCTGTGATACCATAAAATAAATCCCCCCTTTGAGGATAAAGGCCCATATCTGATCTGATCTGAGAACAGCCTGTCTACAGAACAATGATATATTTTACTGATACATTCCGGAAGATTGTTTACCAGTGTTTCTTTCATAAAACCGCAAGGCTAAACTTGTTAACTGTTAATTAAACAGCTTCAACCATACATTTTTAAATCTAGAAACATGCCCAGCAACTGTACATAGTGTAGTTAATCTGCTTATTTGTAAATGTAATTAGTGAACAAACATGACAGTGATTCTGAAATAGCACACCTGTTCCTCCGGTTAACCTTGAGACAAAGTTTGTCGTTGACAGTCTTTCCCTAGACAACTGCAGCGTGCTGTAGAAATGACAGATACTTCCTGAGTTTAGCGGGAGGATAATAGTCTGACATCATTGTGACTGAGATGATAAAGAGTGTTAGCACACAGCAGTGGCTATTTCAGGCCAGACGCTCCATCTTCCCTCCAACCCACCACGACCAAATTGCCACAGTTACAGCCGTCTGCGAGATATGTTAATATTCACTGCTGTAACTTTGACATCTCACTTTAAGCACTGTGTCTGACTAACTAGACATTCTGTCAATTTATAAATTTTCAATTACTTATTTTTTAATTAAAACCCGGTCAGGTATTTCTTTTTGTACCGTGTTGCTTTTAAGTCTAAAACATGAAAAAAAATGTTTTAATGTGAGCGAGCTTTGAAAGAATAAATATGGGATTCAGAATGTGCACATTGATATGTTTGGTCTGACTCAGACAGATGGTATTTTAAATACAACTAATTACAATTCCTGTGATGCGTCATAAGAACGTTCCAATTTCAAATCTTTCTCAAAATGTAATTGTAATAGACAGCGAGTGAAACAATGTTTCTATCTCCACAGGGGAGTGATCGGGAAACAAGGTTACCAGTGTCAAGGTAATCACATCACCTACTGTCAATACGTTCTCCCTGTTGCTCTGTGCTGTGCCCATTCTGCCCTGTCCATTTGTATTCACTTGGCTTTATACTGTACGTGACCGGACCCCGAACATTAATCGACTGGTTTGATAACTGATCTGATCTGAAAATGATCTGATGTAAAAAGATCTGATGTGATGGATTCAAATAGCAGTACTTGGTGAAAAACGTATCCGAAATGGACTGTTTGTATACATACAGTGCAGCACTCCTGGATGGACAGGTAACTGACTGGATCCAGTCAGTTATACATGCTGTCTGTGTACATGCTGTCTGTATACATGCAGTATTACACTCCTGAAATGACAGGTAACTGACTGTATACATGCACTATCCAGTCAGTTATACATGCTGTCTGTGTACATGCTGTCTGTATACATGCAGTATTACACTCCTGAAATGACAGGTAACTGACTGTATACATGCACTATCCAGTCAGTTATACATGCTGTCTGTGTACATGCAGTCTCTATACATGCAGTATTACACTCCTGAAATGACAGGTAACTGACTGTATACATGCACTATCCAGTCAGTTATACATGCTTTCTGTATACATGCAGTATTACACTCCTGAAATGACAGGTAACTGACCGATTGCTGTTTGTTTTCTCCCAGTGTGCACTTGTGTAGTGCATAAGCGCTGTCATGAGCTCATCATCACTAAGTGTGCCGGGATGAAGAAGGACAAAGAGGACAACACCCCAGAGGAGGTAGAAACAGTTTTGCGTGTGAGGAGGTGTCAGATGATCAGATCTGGCGTTGTGACTGTGTGCAACGCTCAGAGCTCTCTGTCTCCCTCTGCAGGTCGGATCTCAGCGGTTCAGCGTCAATATGCCCCATAAGTTCGGTATTCACAACTTCAAAGTCCTAACCTTCTGCGACCACTGTGGATCGCTGCTCTGGGGCCTGCTTAGGCAAGGGCTGCAGTGTAAAGGTACTCATTCAGACACACAAAGTATGCACCCACACACACACACACACACACACACACACACACACACACACACACACACATAGACTAAATATAAGTAATGAACTACATAATATATAAATGAGCACATTATACCATTCTCACAACATGTACTACGTGTTGGTGCACTGGAGGTGCAGTGGAGGTATGGATTAAAGCTGTCAGCAGGGTTGAAGAGGGACACAAATGTGACTGTGGTCTCTGTCAGTCTGCAAGGTGAATGTACACAGACGCTGTGAAAGTAACGTGGCTCCTAACTGCGGCGTGGACGCACGAGGCATCGCCAAGGTTCTGTCAGACTTGGGGGTCACGCCTGACAAGATCTCCAGCAACACGCAGAGGAGGAAAAAGGTTAGAGGGCAGAGGAGCAAGGGTTATGGGAAATAAATGATGGTGGTGGTGTTGGTGATGATGATGATGGTGGTGTAGATTGTGATGATGATGGTAATTTCTTCAACTCCATAGATTTCCCAAGAACCAGCACAGGTGTTACCATGTACCCCCCAGACAGAAGAGGACCGATCCAAATCAGCTCCCACCTCCCCATGTGACCAAGGTGTGCACACACATACACACACACACACACACACACACCGGGATACATTTCACCAATAGTAATAGCAAATGCTAAGACGGACATATACAGAGTATGAATTGATCTCATCAGACACCCTAACACACACACACACACACACACACACCGACGAGTAGAAGGTTTTTGAAATTGTATTTTCATCACCGTTATGGATTTTGTATTGTCTCGTACACAGAGGAAGTCAATCTGATCCATATCCTTCTTATTTCTCTACCAGATCTAACAGAGTTGGAGAGCATTCGCAAGGCGCTGTCATTTGACCAACGTGGACAGGAACAACGGCCGGCCTCGTCTTCCTCGTCCAGCAGAGTGGTGGTGGGTTCGGAGGAGGGTGAAGGTCGTGCAAATGGGGATCTCAAGACCGTCCAGACCAAAAGGATGTGTCTGCAAGATTTCCTCTTCATCAAGGTTCTCGGGAAAGGCAGCTTTGGAAAGGTGCAGTGTTATCTCAGACTTATGTTATGTGCTGTCTGTCTGCTGTTTGTCTGCCTGCTGTCAGACTTATGTCATGTGCTGTCTGTCTGCTGTTTGTCTGCCTGCTGTCTGACTTATGCCATGTGCTGTCTGTCTGCTGTTTGTCTGCCTGCTGTCTGACTTATGTCATGTGCTGTCTGTCTGCTGTTTGTGTGCCTGCTGTCTGACTTATGTCATGTGCTGTCTGTCTGCTGTTTGTGTGCCTGCTGTCTGACTTATGTCATGTGCTGTCTGTCTGCTGTTTGTGTGCCTGCTGTCTGACTTATGTCATGTGCTGTCTGTCTGCTGTTTGTCTGCCTGCTGTCTGACTTATGTCATGTGCTGTCTGTCTGCTGTTTGTCTGCCTGCTGTCTGACTTATGTCATGTGCTGTCTGTCTGCTTTTTGTCTGCCTGCGGTCTGACTTATGTCATGTGCTGTCTGTCTGCTGTTTGTGTGCCTGCTGTCTGACTTATGTCATGTGCTGTCTGTCTGCTGTTTGTCTGCCTGCTGTCAGACTTATGTCATGTGCTGTCTGTCTGCTGTTTGTCTGCCTGCTGTCAGACTTATGTCATGTGCTGTCTGTCTGCTGTTTGTCTGCCTGCTGTCTGACTTATGCCATGTGCTGTCTGTCTGCTGGTTTGTGTGCCTGCTGTCTGACTTATGTCATGTGCTGTCTGTCTGCTGTTTGTGTGCCTGCTGTCTGTCTGACTAATTATATGTACTTTCAAACTGTTTGCCTGCTATTGGCCTGCCTGTCGTCTGACTGGCTCATGTTATGTACTGTTTTTCTGCCTGAGGACTGTCTGTGTACTGTTTGCCTGCTGTATACCTACCCTTTCTCTGCCTGTAGTTTGTTTGCCTGTTTCTTTTGATCTCTCTTTAGTTATTTACCCCCTTTCCACAGGTGCTAAGCGCTGTTTTAAAGGATACTCTCTTGTAGTTTGACAATGGCCTGTGCAAGTTTTATTTTTTTATGTGATTTGCTGTGTGCATTTTTGTATTTTAACTGTCGTGGCTCTGTCATGTAGGTGATGCTGGCTGAGCTGAAAGGAACAGATGAGGTTTATGCTGTGAAGGTGTTGAAGAAAGACGTTATCCTCCAGGACGATGACGTGGACTGTACCCTGACAGAGAAACGAATCCTGGCATTAGCGAGGAAGCACCCCTACCTGACACAACTCTTCTGCTGCTTTCAGACCAAGGTAGGTAGCCTACTACTGTATCCACACGAAGAGTTTACACACATATATATACATGTATACACATGTATATATGATTGTGATGACAGATGGACAGAACACCAAACTGCAGCTCTCTACTGCTGATTATGAAACACACAGTTTAATTCACTACAATAACCTCGACCAAATTATTTTCCAAAATTAACCGTTCTGCTGGCTGCCCTTTTGGTATCATTGCCACCAGGTGGCGATATAATATCATATTTGAAGAATACAACAACAGGAGCTAAAGTACATCTAAGTCGATCTTTATGCTTGAGTGATATTTTAGGGTGGTAACCAAGTCACCATTGAAGTGGCTTTTAGGTTATGTCATTTATTCATTTTATATTTTTTACTAAAAAGCAGCAACAGCATATCTACTGAAATGGTGGAATAATAAAAGTTTTTAACAAAACCAGGAAAGCATTCCTTGTGTTTAAACTACTTCTGATGACATTAGTCAATTTCACAACAGAATTTGTTTGTCGAGTCCATTGTTTCGTTTTTACTTTAACATAACCAAATTGGTCAAAATATACAAAAAATTAGAACAATATATTTGATTTTCAATCATTTATTGTCTGGAAATATTACAATTTTCTAAGTATATCTGACAGTTTTAGTGTTACTTTTATCAGCTGTTGTATAAAATTAATCACAAGAACAAGAGAATTATTCTTGCACTGGCCTTCAATCCGTTTTCATGTTCCTCATTAATGCTGATAATTTGTCGAGCTCATAAATTCTATGAAATATACACTAATAGCAGTGTTTTCACAGCTTTAAATGCTGTGTAAATGCTTTCCCTATTAATAGTTTTAAAATCAGACTTACAGTGAACAGCTGTCCTCTTTCTGATAACAATGTCCTATAATTACAGTATAAGTGAAATCGTTTGGTGAAAGTAAATCACAGTTTGCATGTCAGAGCAAAACCAGTGGAAGGCACCCAAAGGCCTATTTGGAGTTTGCCAAAAGACACTTAAAGGACTCTCGGCAGGCTTTCATATGCCTTTTACTGAGGTTTGGCTTTCATCTGACCACTCCTATCATCAAGGCCTGGTTGTTGGAGTGCTGCAGAGATGTTTGTTTTTTTCCTTCTGGAAGGTTCTCCCAGTCCCACGCTGGAATTGTGGAGCTCTGCCACAGTTGGACTCCAATCGAATTGTAGAAATGTGTCAAGGATAAGCAAAGAAACAGGATGCACCTAAAATCAATATCAGGTGTCATGACAAAACATGTATTTTTTATTGTTTTATACGTTTGAAAAAAATTCTCTAAGTGTTTTGCTTTTGTCATTGTAGAGTATTTTGATGACTCAAAAAACAATTAATCCATGATAGAATTAGGCTGAAATGTATCAAAATGCGTAAAAGTACACACTGCGAAATCCACTGGCAGATGACAGTTGGGGATAGGAAAACCAAGATCTAGTGATATCAGCCATACTTAGTGACATTCTATGTAATAACTGACACCGTTCAGTTATTAGTCATCATAATAACATGAAGTCTTCATTTGTTGTGTGCACCAGAAGGTATCTGAATGGATTCAGGTACTTTCTAAAGCTAACATTAGACTCGTCATGACTCCCAGCTCACTTACATTCCTGTCAGTCGATTCTTTATTACAAGTGTGTTGTGGGGATTAAACCCGATTGACTGGCGTTTAGATCTGGTACTGATATATTGTGTGTCTGTGTCCGAACTGATTCTCACTCATCATACCAATATCTAAGAACAGGTGGCCAATTATAGAATTTTACATAAAAATATGAATAATCAATTAGTTTTGAGCCAATTTGTGTTCATTGGATGTGGTTGTGTTTTATTACATTTTATGTTAGATTGTCCTGAGACAGTAGCCTGTATAAAACACCTCTGTACAAAAATATATTTATCTATTTATCTGTGGTAAACTAAACTGTCTATAAACCCTACTGAATCTAAACTATCTATTAAACCGTATTAAATGTAAACTGTCTATTAAACCGTACTGAATCTAAAATGTCTATTAAACCCTACTGAATCTAAACTGTCTATTAAACCGTACTGAATCTAAACTGTCTATTAAACCGTACTAAATCTAAACTGTCTATTAAACCGTACTGAATCTAAACTGTCTATAAACCCTACTGAATCTAAACTGTCTATTAAACCGTACTAAATCTAAACTGTCTATTAAACCGTATTAAATCTAAACTGTCTATTAAACCGTACTAAATCTAAACTGTCTATTAAACCGTACTGAATCTAAACTGTCTATTAAACCGTACTGAATCTAAACTGTCTATTAAACCGTACTGAATCTAAACTGTCTATTAAACCGTACTGAATCTAAACTGTCTATTAAACCGTACTGAATCTAAACTGTCTATTAAACCGTACTGAATCTAAACTGTCTATTAAACCGCACTGAATCTAAACTGCCTATTAAACCGTGTTAAATCTAAACTGTCTATTAAACCGTACTGAATCTAAACTGTCTAGTAAACCCTACTGAATCTAAACTGTCTATTAAACCGTACTAAATCTAAACTGCCTATTAAACCGTACTAAATCTAAACTGTCTATTAAACCGTACTAAATCTAAACTGCCTATTAAACCGTACTAAATCTAAACTGTCTATTAAACCGTACTAAATCTAAACTGTCTATTAAACCGTACTGAATCTAAACTGTCTATTAAACCGTACTGAATCTAAACTGTCTATTAAACCGTACTGAATCTAAACTGTCTATAAACCCTACTGAATCTAAACAGTCTATAAACCGTATTAAATCTAAACTGTCTATTAAACCGTACTAAATCTAAACTGTCTATTAAACCGTACTAAATCTAAACTGCCTATTAAACCGTACTAAATCTAAACTGTCTATTAAACCGTACTAAATCTAAACTGTCTATTAAACCGTACTGAATCTAAACTGCCTATTAAACCGTACTGAATCTAAACTGTCTATTAAACCGTACTGAATCTAAACTGTCTATTAAACCCTACTAAATCTAAACTGTCTATTAAACCGTACTGAATCTAAACTGTCTATTAAACCGTACTAAATCTAAACTGTCTATTAAACCGTACTGAATCTAAACTGTCTATTAAACCGTACTGAATCTAAACTGTCTATTAAACCGTACTGAATCTAAACTGTCTATTAAACCGTACTGAATCTAAACTGTCTATTAAACCGTACTGAATCTAAACTGTCTATAAACCCTACTGAATCTAAACTGTCTATTAAACCGTATTAAATCTAAACTGTCTATTAAACCGTACTGAATCTAAACTGTCTATTAAACCGTACTGAATCTAAACTGTCTATAAACCCTACTGAATCTAAACTGTCTATTAAACCGTACTGAATCTAAAATGTCTATTAAACCGTACTGAATCTAAACTGTCTATTAAACCGTACTGAATCTAAACTGTCTATTAAACCGTACTGAATCTAAAATGTCTATTAAACCGTACTGAATCTAAACTGTCTATTAAACCGTACTGAATCTAAACTGTCTATTAAACCGTACTGAATCTAAACTGTCTATTAAACCGTACTGAATCTAAACTGTCTATTAAACCGTACTGAATCTAAACTGTCTATTAAACCGTACTGAATCTAAACTGTCTATTAAACCGTACTGAATCTAAACTGTCTATTAAACCGTACTGAATCTAAACTGTCTATTAAACCGTACTAAATCTAAACTGTCTATTAAACCGTACTAAATCTAAACTGTCTATTAAACCGTACTGAATCTAAACTGTCTATTAAACCGTACTGAATCTAAACTGTCTATTAAACCGTACTGAATCTAAACTGCCTATTAAACCGTACTGAATCTAAACTGCCTATTAAACCGTACTGAATCTAAACTGCCTATTAAACCGTACTAAATCTAAACTGCCTATTAAACCGTACTAAATCTAAACTGCCTATTAAACCGTACTAAATCTAAACTGTCTATTAAACCGTACTGAATCTAAACTGTCTATTAAACCGTACTAAATCTAAACTGTCTATTAAACCGTACTAAATCTAAACTGTCTATTAAACCGTACTGAATCTAAACTGTCTATTAAACCGTACTAAATCTAAACTGTCTATTAAACCGTACTAAATCTAAACTGTCTATTAAACCGTACTAAATCTAAACTGTCTATTAAACCGTACTGAATCTAAACTGTCTATTAAACCGTACTGAATCTAAACTGTCTATTAAACCGTACTGAATCTAAACTGCCTATTAAACCGTACTGAATCTAAACTGCCTATTAAACCGTACTGAATCTAAACTGCCTATTAAACCGTACTAAATCTAAACTGTCTATTAAACCGTACTGAATCTAAACTGTCTATTAAACCGTACTAAATCTAAACTGTCTATTAAACCGTACTAAATCTAAACTGCCTATTAAACCGTACTAAATCTAAACTGTCTATTAAACCGTACTAAATCTAAACTGTCTATTAAACCGTACTAAATCTAAACTGTCTATTAAACCGTACTAAATCTAAACTGTCTATTAAACCGTACTAAATCTAAACTGTCTATTAAACCGTACTAAATCTAAACTGTCTATTAAACCGTACTGAATCTAAACTGTCTATTAAACCGTACTGAATCTAAACTGTCTATTAAACCGTACTAAATCTAAACTGTCTATTAAACCGTACTAAATCTAAACTGTCTATTAAACCGTACTGAATCTAAACTGTCTATTAAACCGTACTGAATCTAAACTGTCTATTAAACCGTACTGAATCTAAACTGTCTATTAAACCGTACTGAATCTAAACTGTCTATTAAACCGTACTGAATCTAAACTGTCTATTAAACCGTACTGAATCTAAACTGTCTATTAAACCGTACTGAATCTAAACTGTCTATTAAACCGTACTAAATCTAAACTGCCTATTAAACCGTACTAAATCTAAACTGTCTATTAAACCGTACTGAATCTAAACTGTCTATTAAACCGTACTAAATCTGAACTGTCTATTAAACCGTACTGAATCTAAACTGTCTATAAACCCTACTGAATCTAAACAGTCTATAAACCGTATTAAATCTAAACTGTCTATTAAACCCTACTAAATCTAAACTGTCTATTAAACCGTACTGAATCTAAACTGTCTATTAAACCGTACTAAATCTAAACTGTCTATTAAACCGTACTGAATCTAAACTGTCTATAAACCCTACTGAATCTAAACTGTCTATAAACCGTATTAAATCTAAACTGTCTATTAAACCCTACTAAATCTAAACTGTCTATTAAACCGTATTAAATCTAAACTGTCTATAAACCCTACTAAATCTAAACTGTCTATTAAACCGTACTGAATCTAAACTGTCTATTAAACCCTACTAAATCTAAACTGTCTATTAAACCGTACTGAATCTAAATTGTCTATTAAACCGTATTAAATCTAAACTGTCTATTAAACCGTACTAAATCTAAACTGTCTATTAAACCGTACTGAATCTAAACTGTCTATTAAACCGTACTGAATCTAAACTGTCTATTAAACCGTATTAAATCTAAAATGTCTATTAAACCGTACTAAATCTAAACTGTCTATTAAACCGTACTGAATCTAAACTGTCTATTAAACCGTACTGAATCTAAACTGTCTATTAAACCGTATTAATTCTAAACTGTCTATTAAACCGTACTGAATCTAAACTGTCTCTTAAACCGTACTGAATCTAAACTGTCTATTAAACCGTACTGAATCTAAACTGTCTATAAACCGTAAAACAAAACAAAATTCTATCCTCCTGCTGATCTGCTCTCCAATCAGATTTAACCATAGTATTTGTATCCATTTGTAACTGTTGTAACTGTTGAATACCGTGCTCATTTGTTTGGGTTTCTTTTCCATGATGTGGTCATCGCCCTCTTGAAGAAACGTATATAATTACAGAAAGGGTCAATACATTCTGAATCTCAAACAAATCATAGAGTTCTGCTCCACGCATTAAACCAAGGAAACACATGTATATGTCTGCCACGTGTGGAAGGGTTTATCTTCACTATCTTAACTAAAATGCATTTATTGATTAGCTGTTATTAAGATGTCATTCAAATGTAGTCTCTCTTGTTCTCTGGCGACTGACGGGAGTAATTAAAGTATTAACGGAGTTAATGTTGGACTGGATTATTCTAGCTCTGGCATATCGGATCTCGATTAATAAAAGCAGTAATTTGTGTACACTGTACCTAATGTGTATGGGTGATGCTGGTATATAAGCTCTGTTGAACAATACGTGTACAACGACAGACATGGTTTGTTTGGTGGCAGTTCTGGAAAGCCTCCCTGCCTGACAAGCAAACACATGTAAAACGTGTCTAAACGAATGAAGACATCAACAGTTATTTGCCTTAAGAATACAACATACAACGTTGTACCTGCACTCAAACCTTAACATAAACCTCACACCTATAGCGCTATTAGTTATTTTTGTTGTCCTGTTTTGCTCTTCCTATAATTTCAAACGCAGTCACGCACACACACACACAGACACACACACACACACACACACACACACACACACACACACACACACACACACACACACACACACACACACACAAAAGGGTCTGGATACAGTGTCTGGAAGTTAGGTAACCCTGTGAGGTCTGTTTAAGCGTTCCATATTATGGGAGGTGCATTGAACAGATCGGGCGGCGGAGGTGGAGGAGGTGGCGGGAGCCGTGTATATCTGTTACCCATTTGAGGGAGGAGTAAACAGGAGGTCGGGGTTTCGTGTCCCACTTTAATTGACAGCTTGATGAAGCACAACGCCAGTCGACGCTCTCTCGCACACGTCCGGCCGCACACACGACGGACGATTGTGGAAACACCCGGGACACGTGAAGCACACGTGACGAACGAGCCACAGACGCCTCATTACGCCGCCATCTCGATAACCCGGCCGTGGGACAACAGTCGCTGGTTTCGGGGCCGTAACCTTCCTTAAGCAATTTGTTTATTTTCTCAGAGCGGTTGAAAACCTAGCGCAGTAAACGGTGACGTGCTCCGCTACTCATTTATTTATTTCTTCCGTTTCCCCTGATGCGGCAGAGAACATTGTGTTCTGGAAGAGAGAGGGACAGGCGGGGGCTGTGGGGGGGGCGAACAGAGGAAGGGCCGGGGTTAGGTGCTCGGGGAACGGGATACGAGGAAAGAGGAAGATGGCGGAGAGGAGGAGGGAGATAACGCAGTAATGTTATCGCTTGTCCATAGTCGAATCCTTCGTTCTTATCTCCGGGTTTAAGGTTTCACCCTGCCGTTGGGATTAGGGTATTGGAGGCAGATTAAATAGATTATATTGAGCTTGAACATGAAAATAGGGAGGAGATAGCTTTCATACACATGTCTGGTATTCTGGGAAAATTGACATTAGCAGGTACAGTGAACAAAATGTCCGTCTATAACTCGTTTCTCTCACTCTCTCTACTGTTCCTTATGTCTCTCTTTCTCTTTATGCCATACACGTTCCTCACACACACACACACACACACATACGCACACACACACGGCCAGCACAGAGTTACTTGTCACAGGCGATGTCTGTGTGGTATTTGGTCTAAACAGGGTTTGTTACAGGTCTTACGTAAGTTGCTTTTGATTGTTATCAGTCCCAATGTGTGTTCCATACCCTGTGTTTTCCTCCTCGCCCCTACAATGGAAATAGGAGGACCAGAACGCCTTCCTACTGGCCCACTACGACCAACCGAACCTAACCGGGCCCCCGCTCCTTGTAACTATATGTAACTGGGCCCCCGCTCCTCGTCTCTATAAGTAACTGGCCCCCGCTCCTCGTCTCTATAAGTAACTGGCCCCCGCTCCTTGTCTCTATAAGTAACTGGCCCCCGCTCCTTGTCTCTATAAGTAACCGGCCCCCGCTCCTCGTCTCTATAAGTAACTGGCCCCCGCTCCTCGTCTCTATAAGTAACTGGCCCCCGCTCCTTGTCTCTATAAGTAACGGCCCCCGCTCCTCGTCTCTATAAGTAACTGGCCCCCGCTCCTTGTCTCTATAAGTAACCGGCCCCCGCTCCTCGTCTCTATAAGTAACTGGTCCCTGCTCCTTGTCTCTATAAGTAACTGGCCCCCGCTCCTTGTCTCTATAAGTAACTGGCCCCCGCTCCTCGTCTCTAAGTAACTGGCCCCCGCTCCTCGTCTCTAAGTAACTGGCCCCCGCTCCTCGTCTCTAAGTAACTGGCCCCCGCTCCTCGTCTCTAAGTAACTGGCCCCCGCTCCTCGTCTCTATAAGTAACTGGCCCCCGCTCCTCGTCTCTATAAGTAACCGGCCCCCGCTCCTCATCTCTATAAGTAACTGGCCCCCGCTCCTCGTCTCTATAAGTAACTGGCCCCCGCTCCTTGTCTCTATAAGTAACTGGCCCCCGCTCCTCGTCTCTATAAGTAACCGGCCTCCGCTCCTCGTCTCTATAAGTAACTGGTCCCCGCTCCTCGTCTCTATAAGTAACCGGCCCCTGCTCCTCGTCTCTGTAAGTAATCGGGCCCCCGCTCTGACGAATCCCAAAGGTGATTGTGTTGAACCAGCTTAGCTGATAGTGTTTTCCAAACAGAAGGAAGCATGTGTACACGCACACTGGTTAGGAAACATACTGAGACCAGAGGTTAACGCCACGTTTACAAAAGGGCCAATCACGGCGGAAAGATATCAGAGCAGGTAAGCCGTTGGCACGGTTGGCTAATGTACGACACACCGCGCCCCCTCAGTCTCGGCCCACCTGTCTTTCTCTCGGTCCACCTTCTCTGTCACGTGTCCGGATTCTCCTCACCCAGCGTGACAATCTAGTTAAGCGGATGGTTAAGTGAATCAGTGCACGTGAGCTCTGGTTGGTTTGATGTATTCCCTTGTTCTGTTGCGTTCTACTTGTGGCTCCATGTGTAGAACATTAGGTTGACCTCTGAGTGACACCATCGTCGTTCCCTCTCCCTTCCCATCTCTCATTCCCTTGTTCCTTTGCTCCATTTAATGTCCCCTCGAGCGAGACGGCCTATAATGGGGTGTTTCTGCCGGTTTCCTGCATGTTGTGTTTGTGTGTATGTGTGTCAGTATACCTTCTCAGGGTTTGTGTGTGTTTCTGCGTTGTGCGTTTGTTTGTGTGTCTTTGTGTGTATGTGTGTCAGTATACCTTGTCATGGTCTGTGTGTGTTTCTGGTTTGTGTGCTTGTTTGTGTGTCTGTGTATGTATGTCTGTGGGATGGATATGTAATGACTTGGGGATCTTGAGCTGGACGGTGGCCGGATATATGATCCACAATTTCATAGCGCCAAATGAACCGAGGCGAAAGCTTACAACAATGGGTCTCAAACCGGACGTCTTTGACTGATAACCAAACCTTCTGCTTTGAGGAGTATGCCATTTGTAGGCCCCACCATCCACAACCTTGACCCAACCCTCCACAACCTTGACCCAACCCTCCACAACCTTGACCCCACCCTCCACAACCTTGAACCCACCCATCACAACCTTCACCCTACCCTCCACAACCTTCACCACCCATCACAACCTTGACCCCATCCTCCACAACCTTCACCCCATCCTCCACAACCTTCACCACCCATCACAACCTTCACCCATCCTCCACAACCTTCACCCCATCCTCCACAACCTTCACCCCACCCTCCACAACCTTCACCCCACCCTCCACAACCTTGACCCAACCCTCCACAACCTTGACCCCACCCTCCACAACCTTGAACCCACCCATCACAACCTTCACCCCATCCTCCACAACCTTCACCCCATCCTCCACAACCTTCACCCCACCCTCCACAACCTTCACCCCACCCTCCACAACCTTCACCCCACCCTCCACAACCTTCACCCCACCCTCCACAACCTTGACCCAACCCTCCACAACCTTGACCCAACCCTCCACAACCTTGACCCCACCCTCCACAACCTTCACCCCATCCTCCACAACCTTCACCCCATCCTCCACAACCTTCACCCCACCCTCCACAACCTTCACCACCCATCACAATCTGGACCTTTCCTCGTTGTCCTTGTTAAGTTTGTTTTCGGCGGTGTAGGGGCCCCTACGCAATGAGGGCTTTTGGTTCCTGTCTGATGCCTTTCCAGACAGACGTGAAGTCATTTTTTGAAAAGTGCTTCTCCAGCCTGATTTTAGATTTATATTTGAATGGGCAAATTTGGGATTTTAGTGTTAGTGATAGGATCTCCCCTATTTTGTTGTTGGACTCCTTTGTGGTAGAGGGAGCCCAGCGTGTTTCCTATTTATCACAGCGGACGCTACTCGGCCAATCAGTGAACCATGAGTCATCTGTGATACAAAGTGGACGTTGATGTGAATTGTGAGCTGGTCATTTGTGGTTATGTACTGGTATTACTGTCTGATGTAGTTATGTATTATATGCTGGCATTACTGTCTGATGTAGTTATGTACTGTATGCTGGCATTACTGTCTGATGTAGTTATGTATTATATGCTGGCATTACTGTCTGATGTAGTTATGTATTATATGCTGGCATTACTGTCTGATGTAGTTATGTATTATATGCTGGCATTACTGTCTGATGTAGTTATGTATTATATGCTGGCATTACTGTCTGATGTAGTTATGTATTATATGCTGGCATTACTGTCTGATGTAGTTATGTATTATATGCTGCCATTACTGTCTGATGTAGTTATGTATTATATGCGGGCATTACTGTCTGATGTAGTTATGTACTGTATGCTGGTATTACTGTCTGATGTAGTTATGTACTGTATGCTGGCATTACTGTCTGATGTAGTTGTGTACTGTATGCTGGTAATACTGTCTGATGTAGTTATGTACTGTATGCTGGTATTACTGTCTGATGTAGTTATGTACTATATGCTGGTATTACTGTCTGATGTAGTTATGTACTGTATGCTGGTATTACTGTCTGATGTAGTTATGTACTGGCATTACTGTCTGATGTAGTTATGTATTGTATGCTGGCATTACTGTCTGATGTAGTTATGTATTGTATGCTGGCATTACTGTCTGATGTAGTTATTTATTATATGCTGGTATTACTGTCTGATGTAGTTATGTATTATATGCTGGTATTACTGTCTGATGTAGTTATGTACTATATGCTGGCATTACTGCCTGATGTAGCTATGTACTATATGCTGGTATTACTGTCTGATGTAGTTATGTACTGGCATTACTGTCTGATGTAGTTATGTATTGTATGCTGGCATTACTGTCTGATGTAGTTATGTACTGGCATTACTGTCTGATGTAGTTATGTACTGTATGCTGGTATTACTGTCTGATGTAGTTATGTACTGTATGCTGGTATTACTGTCTGATGTAGTTATGTATTACTGTCTGATGTAGTTATGTACTGCTGGTATTACTGTCTGATGTAGTTATGTATTATATGCTGGTATTACTGTCTGATGTAGTTATGTATTATATGCTGATGTAGTTATGTACTGTCTGATGTAGTTATGTATGTTACTGTCTGATGTAGTTATGTATTATATGCTGTCTGATGTAGTTACGTGTATGCTGGTACTACATCAGACAGTAATACCAGCATCTGTCTGATGTAGTTATGTACTTATGCTGGTATTACTGTCTGATGTAGTTATGTACTGTATGCTGGCATTACTGTCTGATGTAGTTATGTATTATATGCTGCCATTACTGTCTGATGTATTATTATATGCTGGCATTACTGTCTGATGTATGTACTGTATGCTGGTATTACTGTCTGATGTAGTTATGTACTATATGCTGGCATTACTGTCTGATGTAGTTATGTACTGTATGCTGGCATTACTGTCTGATGTAGTTATGTATTATATGCTGGCATTACTGTCTGATGTAGTTATGTATTGTATGCTGGTAATACTGCTGATGTAGTTATGTATTATATGCTGTTACTGTCTGATGTAGTTATGTACTGTATGCTGGCATTACTGTCTGATGTAGTTATGTATTATATGCTGGCATTACTGTCTGATGTAGTTATGTACTGGCATATGCTGGTATTACTGTCTGATGTAGTTATGTACTGTATGCTGGCATTACTGTCTGATGTAGTTATGTATTATATGCTGGCATTACTGTCTGATGTAGTTATGTACTATATGCTGGCATTACTGTCTGATGTAGTTATGTATTATATGCTGGCATTACTGTCTGATGTAGTTATGTATTGTATATGCTGGCATTACTGTCTGATGTAGTTATGTATTATATGCTGGCATTACTGTCTGATGTAGTTATGTACTGTATATGTTGGTATTACTACTATATGCTGGCATTACTGTGATGTAGTTATGTACTATATGCTGGCATTACTGTCTGATGTAGTTATGTACTGTATGCTGGTATTACTGTCTGATGTAGTTATGTATTATATGCTGGCATTACTGTCTGATGTAGTTATGTATTATATGCTGGCATTACTGTCTGATGTAGTTATGTATTATATGCTGGCATTACTGTCTGATGTAGTTATGTACTATATGCTGGCATTACTGTCTGATGTAGTTATGTACTGTATGCTGGCATTACTGTCTGATGTAGTTATGTACTGTATGCTGGTATTACTGTCTGATGTAGTTATGTATTATATGCTGGCATTACTGTCTGATGTAGTTATGTACTGTATGCTGGTAATACTGTCTGATGTAGTTATGTATTATATGCTGGCATTACTGTCTGATGTAGTTATGTATTATATGCTGGCATTACTGTCTGATGTAGTTATGTATTGTATGCTGGCATTACTGTCTGATGTAGTTATGTACTATATGCTGGAATTACTGTCTGATGTAGTTATGTACTGTATGCTGGTAATACTGTCTGATGTAGTTATGTATTATATGCTGGCATTACTGTCTGATGTAGTTATGTATTATATGCTGGCATTACTGTCTGATGTAGTTATGTACTATATGCTGGCATTACTGTCTGATGTAGTTATGTATTATATGCTGCCATTACTGTCTGATGTAGTTATGTACTGTATGCTGGCATTACTGTCTGATGTAGTTATGTATTATATGCTGGCATTACTGTCTGATGTAGTTATGTATTGTATGCTGGCATTACTGTCTGATGTAGTTATGTACTATATGCTGGCATTACTGTCTGATGTAGTTATGTACTGTATGCTGGTAATACTGTCTGATGTAGTTATGTATTATATGCTGGCATTACTGTCTGATGTAGTTATGTATTATATGCTGGCATTACTGTCTGATGTAGTTATGTACTATATGCTGGCATTACTGTCTGATGTAGTTATGTATTATATGCTGGCATTACTGTCTGATGTAGTTATGTATTATATGCTGGCATTACTGTCTGATGTAGTTATGTACTATATGCTGGCATTACTGTCTGATGTAGTTATGTACTATATGCTGGCATTACTGTCTGATGTAGTTATGTATTATATGCTGGCATTACTGTCTGATGTAGTTATGTATTATATGCTGGTAATACTGTCTGATGTAGTTATGTATTATATGCTGGCATTACTGTCTGATGTAGTTATGTATTATATGCTGGCATTACTGTCTGATGTAGTTATGTACTGTATGCTGGCATTACTGTCTGATGTAGTTATGTATTATATGCTGGCATTACTGTCTGATGTAGTTATGTATTATATGCTGGCATTACTGTCTGATGTAGTTATGTATTGTATGCTGGCATTACTGTCTGATGTAGTTATGTACTGTATGCTGGTATTACTGTCTGATGTAGTTATGTATTGTATGCTGGCATTACTGTCTGATGTAGTTATGTATTATATGCTGGTATTACTGTCTGATGTAGTTATGTATTATATGCTGGTATTACTGTCTGATGTAGTTATGTATTGTATGCTGGCATTACTGTCTGATGTAGTTATGTATTATATGCTGGCATTACTGTCTGATGTAGTTATGTACTGTATGCTGGCATTACTGTCTGATGTAGTTATGTATTATATGCTGGCATTACTGTCTGATGTAGTTATGTATTATATGCTGGCATTACTGTCTGATGTAGTTATGTACTATATGCTGGCATTACTGTCTGATGTAGTTATGTACTGTATGCTGGTATTACTGTCTGATGTAGTTATGTATTATATGCTGGCATTACTGTCTGATGTAGTTATGTACTGTATGCTGGCATTACTGTCTGATGTAGTTATGTACTATATGCTGGTAATACTGTCTGATGTAGTTATGTACTATATGCTGGCATTACTGTCTGATGTAGTTATGTATTATATGCTGGCATTACTGTCTGATGTAGTTATGTACTATATGCTGGCATTACTGTCTGATGTAGTTATGTACTATATGCTGGCATTACTGTCTGATGTAGTTATGT